>WIXG01000187.1:0-155919 GCA_009869945.1 Mesaphorura yosii
GCTATCAGCGTCAGTCTCATTTGCACTGGACGAGGAAGCCGGCCCGCCGCCGGCCGGCGCGGATGTTGTCGTTATTTGCCTCGTGAATGTAATCGGGTGAATTGTGTACCCACAGCCAGAGCAGTCGACGAGCAGCGTCAATTTATTTTTGCTCGACTCTTCCGCCACGGTTGCACCATGCCCGTGCCTAATCTTGTGCTGACTTATTTTGTTGTACCAATTCTGTACGACGGATGTTACGTCGAGTTTCTGCCAGCCAAGCGCGTCTAGTGTCACCGTTTTTGAGGCGACCAGCTCCAAATCAATGTCCTGCAATAAAAAATGTCGTCATTTGCATTTATTGCATACTCCCTTGGCTCGCGTCCAAAATAAGGTCATTCGCTTGCATTGCATGCACTTCATATGCATCATCCTGACCTGCGTGCGGACAAATGCCGGCAGCTTGCTCTGACTCGTGAAATTTCCCTGGACTTGAAAGATGTACAGCGTCACGCCCCGCGGGTTGAAAAGGTGGCCAAACTGCTTCCCAATCGGGGATCTGTGGTCCATTTTGACCCATAAATGCGCCTTCTTGACGCGGACACCAACTCCAAATGCATTCGTACCAGCAAATGAAAATGAGAGCAGTGTCTCTCCATTGTAGTTCGGTCCTGCAACAGAAAAACGAGGCTCAAGGTGAGTGTCAAGAGAAATTCATAATTCAGGCAACAATTGACAATTAGCGTACAAAGTCAGTACAATGCACAAGCACAGCTTCCAATTAGATTTGAATTGGGTTCGTGGCGCATAAATTAACGCCACAATTTTACGATCCATTTTTTGCATCGTTAAGGGACAGGCGACGACAGCGAGTCGCGCCGGCAGACACAAATGGCAATCAAATCGAGAAACCGTGCGTGGCGAATGAATGACAAACGATGAGCGAACTGCGAACCAGAAAAAACACGGCCAGATTAGCAACGATATTTTGAGATAAGACAATTAACCATTCAGAGAGGGTCGATCGGTGAGGGTGTAATAAAATAAATTAATTTAATTTAAGAAACATGCACACCTCACACATTAAAATAAAGTATCGCGCTAACTGGTTGGACCAGTTTTGGCTGTGGTTTCGGTTGGATTAGTTGTATGATGGGAAGATGAGATGCAAGATCAGCAGAGGTTAGAGACCACACGTACATAAATAAACAAGAACCAGTTAAGACTGGGTGTGATTTACCGAGACTCAATTTGATAGGATGAGGCCTTAGGACGAGCCCCGTGCCGCCGCGCAATTTACTGTTCCTGCAAGAAGCAAGATGCACTGTCACCTGTCAGCTTCAGCATTGTTGACAATCAAAACAATGCAATCCAACAGCAACAACGGTGTTGACATGTACAAAGTACGTGTGGGCACTGGGCACGGCACGGATTGGTCAATTTCAGGAAAACAACGTTGATATACTGCGTTTCGAGTCTGCAGCACAGTCAAAGTGCACTGTGCACTCTGATCTCAGGCGCTCGGAGCTCGAGCAGTGCAGCAGCAGCGCTCAGAAATCCCAAAACAATCAAAACACCAACAAATCTTGGGATAAACAAGTCAACTTGAACTAATCATTAATCAACTAATCAATAATCATCTTCATGCCATGCTCGTGTATGCCCGCGAGTTTTCGAGATCTGCAGTTGGATAAGTTGAAGAAAGCATCGACATTGTTAAGCTTGCTGCTGCTGTTGCAGGATGATTTAATCCAATTAATCGGGGTCACAAGTCAATCCACCCTAAAATTTTATCAAGTTTTCGGGTCAAAGGCTATCGTGTGTCGCTAAACAAGTCCAGCCTGGACTGGCACATGAGAACTCGAACTAACTCGAGCCGGCTCGTTCAATTTAAATTGCATCATTATACACTCTTCTGTAAATTTGTCGTCTGGACGAAGCTCACTTTTAACTTGAGGTATACAAACGCACGAGCAGCAAAAGGCAAAAGCCACACGTGCAGACATTCTCGCTGATGTCATCGCAATCACCGGTGATCATTCGGAATTTACGCGATGTGGTACGATAAGGAAGGTGAGATAGTGTGATGGAAGTAATTTTAATGTTGGAAGTCACGTACCTTTTTCAGGGAACGAAATGATCTCTGACGTCTTGGCGTACGAAATGTCTTCATTCGCTGCCGCCGAGGAATTGTTGTTTCGGCGGGCGTGTTGAAAACGATTCGTCGACAGCACGGGCCCGCCAGTCTCGTACACCTCGTCAAGAGTCTCTGTCCTCCGCAGCGTCTCGAGCACCAGGTCCCTGGAGATTTTGTGCGCCTGGTCGACCACCGGTTTCTCCGTCAGCCCAAGCCTTTGGAGGATTTGAACTTTGATCATTTCCTTACGGAGGTGGTCTTCTAAAGTACTTGTGCCATACTGACTATTTAATAGACTACTGCTATCACTTCTGCTAATGCTACTACTACTGCTAATGCTGTCCGAAGCCACGAGGCTGGAGGTAGACGCAGACGTCGTACTACTGCTGGTGCTGGTCGACGTGGCCGAGGATGCGGCCGTGGAGGAAGTGTCACCAGAAACGGCGAAGTTCAAAAGGAAAAACAGCGTAAAGCACAAACTGACACTGAGCACACTCTGATAGTACCAAAAAGTCTCGTAGTAATTGTTCCTCCGCCTGACACGGGAATATCTCCTGGGTCCACTGCCCGCCGCCGCCACAGCTGCATGAGTTACCGCCAGAGTGCTTATCATTATCACTTTGGCACTCGAACGCTCACGCGCACTTGTGCCGGAGGTCTTCATATTCCTTATACAAGCTTCTTTGTCGAGATTCGGATCTCTTGAGACTGTCTTTAAATAGGTGGTTCAACAAAAAAAGTTAGTAAACGGGTCTTGAATGTTAGGGCTTCCACCAAATGTACCCACTCGTGGTCATTGTAATTGTGACTCCAATTAGTAGTTTTAATAAGGTAAAACTGCATTTATTGTGGCCATCCATCTTTATCCGCCTTCTATTGTTAGTTTTACTTCCGCTTTCTTCTTCTGGGTCGCGAACTCACTTTGGAACGCGAGCACGGATACGGATGTGCTGCATTTCGTCCGCCTTCGGTTAACCGGCACAGCACTGGAACTGGCAATGGAAGTGGAAAACTGGGCTGCTCTGGACTGGTCAAGATGAGACTGCTGAGCCGTAGCCGCAACTACAGCAGACCTGCTCCAAATTCCTGCTACTGCAAGAGGTACCGCTTAAGGAAAGTAGAATAATCTTGTTTAATTCTCAAGATAAGCACTTCGGCCATCCGCTGAAGTCAAGCCGTCCAAGTCTTTTTAATGCTTATTTAATTAATGAGGTTCGTTGTTCTGGAGCACTTGCACTGCCGAATGCCGAGTCTCACTTCCTCTTTCCTTCTAAATACCGAAGCTAAGGGTAAGTTAACTACAATTACGCTCACTGGTCTGCTAATCGTTAACGATATACCCAAAATCTTGGCAACTTGCAGGCTATCATGTGACAATGGCCAACCACAGTCACAGTCAGTCAGTGGTCGCAGAGTTCAAAGATGCTGCTTGTCTTAATCTTGGTCAACGTCTAGTCGGAGTCTCAACCAGAAGGAGTTGTTTTTATAATGAGTAGTTATCAAACTGTTGCTCTTTCACACAGCCGCTATATTTATACAGTACGTAAAGGGACAAATTAAGAGTTGACACTCGACACTCACTTTTTTATCAAACTCCACTTCTTAATTCACTTTAGCATTCGTCTTCTTGCGAGGCAGTCACGGTAGAGGCACGCTACCACAGCTAAACTTGATGCACTTGACAACGACAACGGCGACTCGACTCGCGTCTCGGCTACTACAATTTTATGGGCTTTTGATGTTTCACTGAATTTTATTGCAAAAAAGAAACAAGTCACGTACAGCTATTGCGATAAGCTCTGTACAGTATAATTTTAGAGTACAGCGGACAGTCGTGGACGCTACATCCTCGCCGTCTTCAGCGTCTTCAAACTCCTTTCGTATTTTCTTCGGCCTTCTTGCGTTCGCGTTCGGCACGACAGTCATAAAAATGAGTGACGAATTCTTGCACAATGCCAATACGAATGCAATTGTTACGGAAGGAAACAGGCGGAGGGCGGTTCGCGTTCGCAGCCGCAGAGTCGCGTTCGCAATCGAATGCGAGGACGATTGCACGGCGAAGCGATGGAGATGAGTGAAATCACTCTTCGTGCACTTTGAACTTGGAAATGCCGATGACGTGATGCGGCGGCGATGCAGGGGCTTGGAGTATGAATATGAAGATGACGAAGGTGACGAAGATGACGAAGAGAAGACTAACCTTTAATTGCCGTTGCAGATAAGACAACAGATTATAAAGCAAATTGCAAATTGCAGGCAGGCGTTTGAATGGGAGCAGGATTCAAAATTCCCGTGTGTGTTGATCAGCAGATGAATGATTGCGATAAGATGGGAATGGAAAGGTCCGGCCCGGCGAAAGAAAGTGGCAAACTGCACCCAAGGCAAACTGCAGCAAAGGCACGAGCACAAGGACGAGCGCAGCTTAAAAGTTGTCCATGAGACTGGCACGTTTCTTGTTGAACTGGGACGGGACGGGACTGGGCGAAAGTCCAGACGTCAGGCTAGACTTGCGAAATGCGACAGTACCCCAGCCAGCAGTAAAGTAAAGCCAAGTAATGCAACCGGAAAAGGAATGCCTGCGTTTGCCAAAAAAGAGAAAGAGGTCGAGATATGTCTACAGTCTGCAGTTTCTTTCGGGTAGAAAGTCAGATTTTAGACAAGACAAATATCGCATCGCGTCAGAACTCAGGTTCATATAAATAAATAAAGTTTCATAAAGATTCAAAGAAGAAGACTGGCGAGGTTGTATTCTGGAATTCGGGTTATTCAAGAATTCTGATTGCAAAAGGCTGCAGTTGGCAGTTATAATTTTTGTGTTTTTATTTCCATAATTGCTTTGCTTCCTCGCACTGCAAAAAATATGACGTTATCGGTTCTGCACTGTCACTGCCTCTGGATTAACTGGAGGAAAGTGCAGCCTGCAGAAAAAGAGCACAGCGTAGCGCAGGAAGATGGACAGACACAGGAAAAGAGTGCTGGAGATTTAATAATATATTTATCATTGCTTAGTTTGCATTCTAGTGACAGTCGCATTTTTCCGCAGTGAGTTTTGGTCCGGCGATGTCTGCATTCTGTGAGTCGGGAGTGCCTGGAGTCTAGACGGTGGGCAAATCCCAAGCCAAACGGATGCATCTGCAGTAGCAGCAGTCAGTAACAGGAAATAACGTACTGACTGGAATGTGGAAAGAAAATCGTAATCGTAATACAACAGCAGTGGCGGCAGCAGCCAACGAGCCAACAGCCTTGAGAACCCAATTTTTGGCCCGGAGTCTGCGGAGACTGTTTCTGTTACGCGTGCATCGCTGACTGCTGACTGACAGACTGCTTTCCCATTTTTAGCAATAAAAAATCTGTTCTGCAGCCAAATGCAAAATGCTTAAACGGAAAATCGCAAGTCGCGAAATGAGGATGAGGAGTAAGAAATCGATGAGACGCGGCCGAACGTCTAGGCTTGGTTAATCTGAACTTAAAAGGAGTGACTGACGTTAAAAATACTCTGATTTCGCATTTTTTTAATATTGCAAGACCAAAGTGGGTCAAATAAAGCAAATTGTTGCCGAGGTTGGGAAAACTGGGACAGGTCAGATTTTCCTGCAACAAATGAATGCAATTCCTGCGTGGTAGTTATGACGTGTCAATCAGTGCTGTTGAATCACAGGTACAAGAGCACGGCATAATCGAGAAACGAGCGAGTAATTCCAATTGATTGCACGACGTGTTGAGGTACCACCAGTGGCATCAGAACTCAGGTACCCGAATTATATTCGATTCTATTTTTGTATTGTATCCCGAAATCCCGACCCGACTTCTCGGCTCCAGTGCACCGATTTATGGCCACGTGCGCGTGTGCCGTGTCTACCTCTGTTAAGCAGAAGACTCGGCTGACTGAAGCTGAAACAATGCGGAATAAAGTCGTTAGTCATGAATTTGCAAACAATCAAACCGCTAACGCATGCTAGCAGATAAGCTTGCCAGTCTGCCAGCGTTGAAGCTGGTCTTCGTGCGTTCTTTAAATAGCCAAGTGGATTGGGTGCATCGACGACTCCAAAACCAGTGGGGATGGAATTCGGGTACTCCGTCTCTGCCTGGAAGTCTGCAGTCTGCACTGAATGGGTGACAGATATTCATTCATTATTATCACGAAAATCACGGCGAATATCCATATCTTCAAATGTTAACGCTTCAGAGCAGAACAACACTTCAAATATTGAGCTTATCTAATCAGTAATTCTGTAATTTAGCAATTGGAATTCAGAAGCAGTTAATGTCATTATTAATCATTCATAATTCATCCAATCAGAATATTCGAAGTACTATCTGTTATTTCTTGTAATCAGCTTTAACTCAAAAAATTACACGACTTGAACGTAGCCGACCCTGCATTACATTACATTAGAAAATTGTCCGCTCTCCGCTTCGCTCGCACTCCTTTCCTTATCTTATGAGATATGGCAGAATTAATCAACGCATGAAGTTAATGCTGGGAAACTATCAAGCCACTGCCAGCAGAACTCTAACAATTGAAGTTGCTTAAACTTAGGGTGTACTTGGTGAATTTGGCGAATACGTTCACGTAAAACTGAGCACCGTGGTACAATCATAATGCGGTGTTTCGGCTGGTTCTCCAAACTCGAGGTGACGGAGCCTGAAGACGAACCGATTCAATCCATCCCTAATGGCCATGACACTCGAGAAGAGGCAAGACATCTCCGCCAATACGAGGAGCGAATTGCACGCATGGGCGAACCAGGTAATCCAGTTATTGTCCAGTGAATAATCCACTTTCTACTACGGGAGAGCGTATGATGGATTATGCTTATCATTATTGGAGATTAAGATAAGCCATGCACGACACGGCTAATGGAATATTGGCTCATCAATTAGAGTACCAGTACAAGGGCGATGGTGCTAATGAATTTTTGGTGTTGCCGTAAATGCACTTATCTTATCACATCAGGCAGTCAAGCTTAGACGTAAGCGTCAGCGTGAATCGAAATTGCAAATGCGAATTTCCTTCAGTATTTACCAGCTGCATTCAGTTGGCTGTGTTAACTCTATTTAGTGTGAAGTAAGCAGATTTGTTTTAATCATGCATTCTCCATTGATAGATGACCCGCCGGATAAACTCAAGAAGTCCACACATTTGGACTTTGCCCAGCATTTCTTCTGTTACGATATTCGAGCCCGAATTCTTTTCGCCATGCTATTTGCCATTTTCGTGGGGGTCGGAATTCCATTGATTATCTACTTCTCTGATAAGCCACAAGAAAAGGATGAAATCTACGGAAGCTGTTTTCTGAAACAAGAATTCAGGTGAAAAGCATTTTTACTTTTACAAAAGCGAACCGAACCACATATTGAGTTGCTTTTGGATTTCAGAGTGAAATGTTTGCCGAATCAGTTGGCGGATCCAACCGAAGCTGATTGCATCGCCGCAAAATGTTGCTGGAACGGAAACCAAAGTCTGCCATTCAACTGCTTTCATTCCCTGACCTCATCCTACCACTATTTTGTGTCGAATCTACGGCGGAGTCCTTCCAACTTCACAGCCCTGGAAAAGGTTGAGCTAGATTTGAATCCCAATATGCAAGATCGGATGCGCAGGCTCAAAGTGCACATTGAGTGGCAAAGTCAAGAGCACCTGAACGTTCACATCTTCGACCCGAACCGGACCAAGCATTCTTCTAATTCAGCAGCGAAGACACAGACCAGGACGCGAAGCCACGCGAAGCCTCGCGACGCGAACTTGGACACACCGGAGCTGAGCCTAAACTACGCAACGAACGGAGAGTACTTTTATCTGAAGATTGAGAGAAATGATTCCAGGGAAATAATTTTCGACACGAGGCTCGGACCATTAATTGCTGGAGAGAACTACATTTCTTTTGCAACGGAGTTGTCTTCCCCATATTTTTATGGCTTGAAAGGTGGCTGAACACATGGTTGACGAAATTATCAAGCTTAACCATAGTGTTACCAGCTTTTTTTTTTAAATTTTCAGGGGGTTTAAGCGGTGGTGAAGCAACGTACGACAACTTTAACCGATACGGCCCATCCGACTTTCCATTTTACCTGGCATTCGAGCCAGCCAGTGGACACGTCCACGGCGTATTGCTTGACACCATATCACCATACGTGACACAGTACATGGAGGCACCTGGACTCCTTTTCCATCTGGAAGGGCACAGTGCGTCGCTGGACCTACATTTCTTCGTTGGACCCACAGTCAAGGACGTGTACCGCCAACTTCATCTTCACGTAAGTTTGCATGTAATATGAATCCGTTCTTTGATGAAATCCAAAACATATGTCGAGTCATTGGCTTTCTGCAGTTGAAATCGAAGACGCAAGGACCAGACAACACGCCGAGACTGTCCATGCCACCATACTGGGCCCTTGGACTCCATTTGTGTCGGACTGCAGTCAACCACGGCAGCGCTTTTTCGCAAATCAATGCGACCTGGCATGTTCCCTACGATTCAGACTGCATTGATGAAAACTTCAGGACTCCATTCCAAATTGACGGCTCCCGGTACCCGCCTGAGGGGACAGAAGCCATCATTGCCCTTCTCAGGAGGAGAAACCTGAAGGTTCTTCTGAGTCAAAAGGTTGTCCTTCCACGCGCAAGCACTGACTTGGCCAATCCGCTCCTGAGATTAATCATGTTGAATGAGACGCATCCATTTGTTGGCCTGCTCGATCCTGAAAGGACTGCATACTACCCGGACTACCTCGCCCCAGATTCAGTGGCGTGGCTGGAGGATGAGTTTGATGGGTTCAACTCGAGCGAACTATTCGGTGGACTGACTGTTCTCGAAAATTATCCGCTAACCTACAATTTAAGCGAACTCTGCGAAACCGAGTCGGAAACAGAGCCCAGGCGAGTCAGGACGAGATTGCAGGCAAACTTCGTGTCACTGGCCGAGACAAAAATGGGATTAATTTGCCCTGACGCTCTTCATCAGCTGACGCCCCCGACTTCGCATTTTGATGTCCATAACTTGTACGGACACCAAAGCACTCTGAGGATCCGTTCCGCATACGAATCAAGTCTGGAGTCAGCTGGTGGTGAGCGACTCGTATTCACGTCCTCGTCCGTCTGGACCAACACGTTGCACTACGCTGGCTTCAATGGTCCCGAAGTTCCATTTACGTGGGAAGGCATGACCGAGAGTTTGACCTACATTTTGCGGAATTTTATGTTTATGACTTACGTCGGCACGCCGATATGCGGTTCTTATCTCCCAGCAAGCGCCGACCCAAGCGACACGAATGACCTCTGCTTCCGATGGTTCCAACTTGGACTTTTGCTGCCATTTGCGAGAAACAGTTACAGGTTCGCTAATCACTGGTTGATCGCTGACAGTGCAAGAAGCAAGATAATGTTGTTTATGTTCCGCTCCTTTAATTCTTTATAGTGTCGATGGCCCGAAAGGAGTACTGGACTTGAGTGCGGCATACCAGGATCGCGTTATCAAAAACGTTCGTCAGCGCTACAAATACAATCCGTACTACTACACGCTGTTTTACGAGTACGAGGTAGCAACAGCAATGCTTGCTGATGACGACGGCGAACATGAACTACAGCCACAACCACCCGTCCGACCTCTGCTCTTTGATTTCCCACACACGTCCTCCAATCTTACCTTCCGCATAACCACGCAGTTTATGATTGGACCGGCACTCATGGCCGTGCCGACCCTAACAAGATGTGAGACCGAAGAGAAGGAAACACTTTAAACTATCTTGTGAATGTTTTGTCGTAGGATGATAATTTTCTTTTCTCTCGAACAGCGTCTCAACGTGAAGCGTACTTTCCACCTGGAATGTGGTACAATTTAGCTGGAAAACTGCAGTGGTCGAATGAGGCTCAAGGAGGATTGCTGCAAGTGGAGGGTTTTCAGGTCGAATTGCCAATTTACTTGCGTGGAGGGCATATAATTGCTGCATTAGTAAGTTTTTCTCATCGGTTAGAGCATTCAAACGAATCAAATGAAGGCCAAATGTAAATGCAGTGCTTAAATAGGAAGAATTTGTTCTCACGGACGATGAAATCATCAATGCGATGAAATCCCGGGCCAGAAACTACTCAATAATCGCTACGTACCCGACCCCCGCCCATCCAGAATCAAGCGGCCAGCTTTTCATGGACGATGGACTGCAGATCAAGTCGATTGAAACGAAAACTTACGACCTACTCAGATTCGAGATGACGAATTCCTCCCTGACGATTGAGACGACGCTGTGCGGACTCCCGCCTGACACTGAGGGGATTTCGAGAATCGTAAACCAGATAAAAATATTCGGATTTCCAAGAAATGCCAGTATCACGGCTGAAGCAGGCCTTGATGGCGGTACAACAGAGCCAATCGTACTTGACTTTTCGCACTCGTACGATTGGGAAAATGGAGTTTTGCACATTCAGGACTTGTATCTTGAGTGGTGCGCTGAATTCAACGAACTCACGGTCGAGTGGGAATTTTGGGAAGATGACGAGTCAAGTTTATGATAGAATGCAAAATGCAAATCGAAATCGCAAATGTTGTTAGATATTAATAGTCGTTAATTTATTTGGAACTTGTATGCAGATATTTCATAGGTGAATAAATCTTACTAGGTAATTTATAAATGCACTTCTTCCGCCCTTAAAAATTTATCAGTCTAACTCTAAACTCAAACCTGTTGCAGTCGCAAGTAGGCAGGTTTGTCATTATATAAAATTTTATTCTTCCCGTAATGCCATAAATCTCAAGTAACGAGGAGTTAACTGCTAATAAACTAATTTCACGTAGGAAAAACACAATAAATAACAAAAAAAATTAGGTCAAAGATCAAAGTAAAGTCAGGTCAAGTCATAATAATAAAAGCATTCTGAGTCCAACAAGGACACAAAACGTAATAGATAACGGAATTTGGAATTGTAATGCTTACTATGCAGAACTCAGAAAAGAAAATATACACAAAAGACAAAAGTAACTCGGAAAAGTCTTTAACATCTGCATTAATGAGCAACGAGCCTAAGATGCGGCCCACTTGTTATGAATTTGCTCACGCAATCTGTTGATTATCTGTAAAGCGGGTTGAGAAACCGCGGCCCAGGAAATGGTCGAGGAAGACGATAGGAGGACGGCTGCACCGACTGACAAGACGAAACCGGAGAGCAGTGCCCCTCGCCGCCAGGTTCTACCAGCTGTAGTGAGACCAAACCCATTATGGTTTTGGTAAGATGTGGTTATGGAAGCTTGCGTAGGAGCTTCTTTCATAGGTTGAGGTTCAACTTTTGCTTTATTGAGTTCGCCATTAATCTTCTTAGCTTCTTCAATTAATGTTTTCATAGGTGGAGGTTTGCGGGATGTGCTCTTGCTTTTGATGATTCTTCCTCCTTTGACATTCTGAAAGTGTTTGGTCGCCAGAGAATTTTGAACGGTGCTTTTCCTTACTCGTCGAGGCCGTGATAAGTTTGCCTGTGACAAGGTTAAAGAATAGGCTAGGTTAACTGATAGTAAACAAGACCCCGTGTGCTAATTCAGATTTTAGGGAAGCACCTATCACAATTGACTCTACGATTAACATCTAATTTCTAGTTTCCTAGTATCTTTCTCTTTATTGTTTATTCCCTTTCAGTCCAAGTCAAACACCTGCCCATCCTGCCTGAATATCTGCAAGGGAAGCTGTAAGTGAAAAGCCTACATAGAATAGGAGAAAAGGTTAAGCCAGAAGCGACAGGGATTAGAAATTAGGCGAGATATTCTTTAAGCAATGTGGTGGTTCAGAAATGACAGAACTTGTATACCTCGGCTTGGAGGTAAAGCGACGGCTGGTTCTCACGCCCGGATTTCTGTTGGCGTCTTGATACCGCTGAGTCTGCTGACGAGCCACACGCAGCTGGTGCTCTGACGCCCCTTTCAACTTCTCGTAAAGACATGAAATGAATCAACAGTTTGCGTTAACACCCAACACGTGAGAAGTCATTCAAGCTATCGAGCGTTTGCCCTCGCTCAAAGTAATCAAACAATCATCAAATCTCATACCAGAAAAATAAGGCAATTCAGAAAAATAAAAAACTTAAGCACATAAAAACAACGGGAAACAATCACAAGTATTTTCAGTTCAGTACAGAGAAAATTAAATGCAAGAGTTTGAGTTCGAGCATCAGGGATTGGAAAGTAACGCATCGTCGTTATGAAGTCTGACTCATGACGAAATAAAGCCCAACTTAGAGATCACAGAACAATAGCTGAGTTCAGCAGTTACGGTATCTCTTATTCAGGTTTCAGTAAAAGAATTAAATGCCCTTGTGTCCTTGTCCTTCCTAACGTAAGTGAACGTGATAGGCACCACAATGACCATAAACCAACTCAAGATACTAAGCACTGAAGAAATTGAAAAGATAAAGAGCAAACAAATAGTCATGCAACTAATGCAACAATCAAATGAAAATCAGAAGTATTTACGGCATCAATTTTCGAGATAAAAGCGTCAAGCAGTTCCTTGCACTGCAGGTGCTCTTCAGGTTCCCAAGTCGTCTGGTCCATTCCCCAGCCCTTCCACTTTATCAGGAATTCACGTTTACCACCTTTCATGTTTTTTATATCCAAGATCTTTTCCACCTTTAATTTAATTTATGGAAGTTATGAAAGGCATTGTTTCACAGAAGTAATTGGTTTTGTAGAAAGCAGATATGTGCGTTAACTGACCTCGTATTCTTCTGTTTCGTCATCATCACCCGTCTCTGCCTTCTTGGCTCGCTTTGAGGTAGATGAACCAGCCGAATTAGCGGTACGCTTGGACTTTGGCATAGGCGTAGCTTTGGCTTTACCCTTTGTTGCCTTTGTTTTTGATGACGACTTCTTCTGAGGGGCTTCATCAACATCGTCGTCTTCTTCATCGTCGGCTTTGCCGTTGCCGTTCTCGTGTTCACTGTTCGAACTCACAGGCACAACCGGCTTCTTAGGTGACCTTGGTGCAGTCTTACTCTTGGGTGCAGGCGCAATCTCCTCTTCATCCAGTTCTTGATCCTCTTGCTCTTCAACAGGCTTTTCTGCTGCCTTTCGTGGTCGGCCTCGACGTTTGGGTGCCAGAGAAGCAGAAGCCTTTGCTGGACCGTTTTTTTTAGCAGCCATTACCTAAAACATTGTAAAACAAGACATACGTGATTATAAGTCGGTTGGATTAGAGATAAGGGGCCCAGAAAATATCTTATTTTCCTTGACCTTTTCACTTTCCACCCATCTCGCCAACTTTTACAAGAGCGGAGCAAAATGCTAATGCAAATTCAATGCCGTGCTTTGCCTCATTTTCATGATTTATTAAGTGAATCGCTTGGGATTATGTTTGTTGGAATCCCAGATATCTCGGCCACAAAACGTACGGATATTTTCAGTTAAATGCGTCCAAACTCTTTTTGTAAGTGTTTGAAAGTGGTGACTTTGGTCGTGCGTAAAAAATGCTGTCAAATTCGTGTTCGGCGAGAGTGGAATATGCTAAATAAGGAGGTTTAAGGAAAAAATTGACTAGTAGACTGAGCAGTGCAGCTCTATGTTATTAGTTACCTTAGGCAAGTGTTTAGTCTTCCAAGCTCCAACTTTATTATCCAACCCAATATTACACTTCAACCGATTAACAATTCAGCCACTTGTTCACCAAAAAGCCAAAATCGGAGGACTGTTTTCTTTTGCTTACATTTTTCCGACTGTCAGCAAAATAAGACGCTAAAAGCTTATCACACGGGCGTTGTGTGGGTCTTTCAAACCATCAAATGAATGTGACTCAAAACTTGAGGCTTTTTCACACAGAGGGTCAGGCCAAGCGAATTTCTGTGTTGGAGGAAAGATAGTCGATCTGTCACGATCCTTCTCTCAATGCAGTAAGATGGGCTTTGTCATATTCGTAGTGGAATCGTCTGTAGTTTTCCACGTTTCTATTTATGCACGATGCACACAAAGCACCTTTCATTCATTTCAAAATTCTCGTAATAAACGGTTCGTTATTATCAATCTGTCGCTATTCGACGTAGAAATTGATCTGGTCTGTTCAATACAAATCGTTGTACTTAGGCCCTTGAGGTCGGCTTGCGGTACTTTCATGTAATTTTGAAGTAATTGTCAAAGCCCGGGTTCCGTAAGTGTCATGGAATCAAAAATTATTGTCCACTGGCCGGATTACATGACTGTGCAGCAATGGAAGCATTTGCATCTGGGGACGGATAGCATGAAACTCATGTAATGTGAAAGCAAAGCCAAGGAGATGGGGAGTGCATGACTGTGATGTTAATTGTGCGTTTTTTTCAAAAATTCGTAAAGGCAATGTTTCCACTCGATACTTTGTACTCACTAAATTCTTCTCAAATCAATTTTCCAGTTTCTAATCAGCGCATTTGTGCCTTGCTACTCATCTCATTATCAGTTACAGTGGGTCAGTGTCCAAGTTGACGAACTGGCGCAGTGAAGATTTGCTGTGATGGAGCGCGACATGGATGACAGACAAAAGGAAACATTTGTAACAATGTTCTTCTAATTCACACCAAGACTTCTGAAGTATTTGTCACACAACAAGACCTATGGATTGGGGACGGTCAAGAAATCAAGGCAAGGAATATCAAAACTATCCAAGCGACTCAAGAAGGGCGAGTGCGAAGTCAGATATTTTGATGGGCTCCTTTTGGAAAGCCCGATGGGAGGTTTTATGCTGAATACTTTCATGGCTCATGAAATGACACTGGCACCATCAAGGATACCAAGCAACACAAGAGAGAAACCTCTGATCATACTGGAATATAACTCAAAACTTGAAATCGTCGGGCAAACCTTCAAACTCGTACTGTTCCTACTGCTATCTGAGAAAGCGTAAGCAGACTCCGTTCTCGTGTGAAGCGTTGCAATAAGCGTCTCTGCATTGATGGACCGAATTCCTGCTTCAAACTGTTCCATGAACACAAAAGTGTACATCAAAACAAGAACCACATCCACGTCACCCAAAACCAAGAAATTCCACCGTCAGCGCTTACGACAACTCAACCCAGTACTTCTGTTCCAGATCTATTTCACACCAGTCAAAACTCGTTTCTGTCATTGTTATAATTCCATTTGTGTAGCATAAGTTTTGTAGTGCTTGCTAAAGAAGGGAATAAATATAGTTAATTCGGCTTAATTCTTATATTTACTGAAAGAAATTTTCCCGACCGGCGTGCAATTTTTCCGTGCCGATCGTTCGGTTGTTAATAGCCAATGTCTTTTTGGAAGTAATTCACGCAAGTATAAGTTATGCATTACTGCCCGTCCGGATCATCCAAACAAAATCGAATTGTTGTAGACATATAAGTACACTTAGCTTCCTCGTTGAAATTATGTTTCTCATTGAATCTAACTTTATCTTTGCGGACATATGATTCCGTAATTTCCACCTTGACTGTTCATTTGGCCCTATTCATGTTCAAATATTCAATAATTAGCCGTCAGTCGATCTGAGTGGTCATCTAATCTCTTTTGTCCATTGTACTGGAATAGTCATCAGCATTGTCAATTTAATGTTACATGTTGTAAGTTTTTCATTCGGTTCTTGCTAAATTGTGTAATAAAACCTAGAGGAAAATTCATTTTCGCCTGTTCGGGCTTTTCAACATTCCTATTGTTGTAATCCTCTTTCTCCAAACAAGTTGTACTGAAAGGCAACTTCTTCTAACTGAAGTGGTACAATCAAAGCGACTGCCGTATTACTATGAGGGCACTTTGAGTACAATAATTGTAACATCGGTAAGAAGCCAATTTGCCACCAATGAGCCGACCGACTACCAAACTAATCTGCTAATGCCGAAAGGATTTTGTTTTGAGGGATCTGTGTGAACACGGCTTTACTTTGCATCTGAGGTGGAGGTAAATAAACATAGGAACACGAACTGAGATCGAGAGTTGCTTTGCTGTGCTGCACACGAGTGACGATGATTCATCTGCAGGATTAGCTCAATTCAATTCAGTCATGCATACTCGTATCAGGATCAAATGCTTTAATAATTAATCTGACTCAGTTATCAGTACGTAGAACTAGAACATAGATCTATATGCGAGTCTGAATGTGAGACAAGACTTGCCTGAAAGTAACTAAGTTGCGCCACGTCGCTTGTTCTCCGAGTTTTGGTGCCCTGCAACAGCAACATCATGCCAACCTCCGACAAGGAGAACTTGTACAAAATCGACACAGCTGGACAAGTATGGACAATCAATGTGAGCGGAAAGGGAGCAACTCCTCCAACTTGGACGTTGTTGCCCAATCCCACCAAATTGGACTTAAAGGTACAGATTTTGATTGACATTTGTTGCAGAATGAAGCATGGATGCACTCTAATCTGAAGCAATTGCGTGCAGAGAATTTCGTCCAGGAATGACAATGTACTTTGGGGAGTGAGTTCCGATCACCAAATCTATGTGTACGTCTGCAAGCCTGACATTCCAATCCGTGTGAAAATGGAAACTTATGAGAACCAAGTGAGCACTTCTTAATTTGAATTGAAATTCAAGCTCTTCGAGGTTCTAGTAAGAATTTTGTGTGTCCAGAGATGGTTTCCAGTAGACGGATTTTCGCATCGATTACTTCCAACTGACAGACCTCACTTTTCCAGTGAAGATGGGACCACCGAAAGTACTAAAAACTCAATTGCTTTACCGTCCGAATGCTGGGAGTGGGAAAGTGATTGGCAAATTGAAACTTTATTCGAAGGCCAAGTTCTTGACCCTGAGGTTTGTTCATTGAGAAATCAAAATGGGCAAAATTTTGAATATGTATTGTACTTCAACCAGGGATGGACATATGCCGTGGATTTTCCGGCACGTTATCACAGTGAGAAATCGTGGAAATCTTGTGTGCGTCGAAGAAAATGGTTTCGAACTCGTCGATTCATTGCCTTCAACAAGTGGCACCGGATTAGCCCGATTCATGAAGATTTTACTCAGGTATAGCATGACTTAAGACAGCTTTTGCTGCAGTTTTCATCGTCTAATGGTACAATTTCCAATTACTGACAGGAACCATTCACTGACATCTGTGCTAGCACATTTGGCGTTTCATATCCCGATATAAGCTGTGTGTGGGCGGTAACAGTTCTTGGGCAGGTGAGAGAATTTACAAGTATCTTGTGAATTGAAGTAGAATTTAATCATGATTTTCAATTTCGTCTAGGTGTACTTTCGTACGGATGTCTCACCCACAAATCCGGAAGGGAGCTCTTGGAAGCATGTGCCAATCAAGAAGGGCTTGGAGGCTTGTCAAGTTGCCGTCACCTCAACAGGCGTACCGTTTGTGGTTTCTTGGACTGGTTCATTGTTGTACCGAACTGGGTTAACTCCCCAGAATTTGAGTGGAACGGACTGGGTTGAAGCGAATGGTCCCAAAGACAACGGTCTCCTTCAAATTTCTACTGGCACTTCTGCATTGTGGGGAATAACCAGAGATCGCAAATGTTGGGCACTCAAAGGAGATCTACAAGACTTCATTTCAAAATCAATCACAACATTCGATTGGAATGAAATCCCGAGAAAGTTGAAAAGCATTTCTGTGAGCAAGTCAGATCAGGTATATAGTAAAAAAAAAAGTATCCACAGGTGTACTCATTTTTCATCCATGGTGAATTGCTGACAAATTATATGCTTGATGGCTAGGTTGTGTTGGGCCTCGGAGACGAAGATGATGAAATATATATACGGTTTGGCATAGCCAGAGATCAACAGCAAGGCCAAGGCTGGAGGAAGGCCTTTCCAGGAGTTGAGAAATGGGACTGTGTTTCGACGTCATCGTCAGAAGTCGCATCTCTCGATCAGACTGATGACGGCAACGGTAGCAGCGGGGAATCAATGATATCCATTCGACCAAGTTTTCCAAAAGTTCAAATCGATGGAGAGTCATCCAGAAAAAGCGTCTGTTGGGTCGATGGTGGATGCCTATCCATGCTGAAGTAATTCAATACACTTGTCCCACATGCATGGAATGACGACGACGATAATGTTCTTTTGAATAACTTTTAGATTCACGTCAAATGAAACTGACTTGGAGGTTGGGCCGTGGCGTGAAGACATTTTAAACAATTTACAATCTGTACAATCAAGTCGGGTTCAATTTCAATACCCAGAAGCCGTCGACAAGAGTGAGTTCATATCTTGGAGCAAGTCAACCATGGCATTCATGCTTCAACACGGAAATGACACCCTTTTTACGAAGGGGCAACTAGAAATTCTTAATAACGACACCATTGTTTTCCACAAGGTTTGCCATTCAAAATTTCTCCGTTTCTACCCCAGATTTTCCATTATTTCCCAGCCACATAATATCTTCCATTCACAGAATTTGAATCATCGGTGGGTTTGTGCAATGCAAGATGTTCTTAGCGTTTTGTACACCCGTGAGCTCACATTTACGCTGCGCATTCGGAACTCAATTGAGATTGGCGTCTCCGATTTTGTCTCCTTCAAATTCAGGTAAATGTTACATTCATGGTGCAGTTTCGTTTGGTAAGACGCTACATTAATTCGGTGACTTAATTTTAAGCAATGAGAAAGAATGCGAGGACTGGTACCAAGTTGTTAACGAACTGGCTCAAAAGAATCCAGAGGACATGACCTTGCTTAACGGCTGGATGAGCACAACGCAAGGAGAAGTGTTGGATTGCGGTTTCGTGAAAATATCTGGTACGCTCGCTATTTACCCTTTTCTTTTTTACACAATGGCTTAAGGATGTTAATTTGACAGATGCTCCGCTTGAAGGCGAAATAATAACGCCTACAAACACTGAGAATAGAACACACTATCCTCTGATCAAGGGATTTCTTCCTGGAAGCTCAATACGCATTGACATCTCAATCCCAGTCAACGCACAGTCTTTCTCAATGAATTTGGAAGGAAGAACTTACACCGTTTTCCATTTTAACCCAAGATTCGAGAGCACATGTGTAGTTAGAAACACAATGAGTCATGGAGATTGGGGTGAAGAGGAAAGGGACGGCGTCTTTCCATTTTTCAGCGGCCATTCTTATATAGTCACAATCGGTATGTTGAATCTCTGCCTTCGGTTATTCGTTTCAATATCAATTTTGATAAAAATCTTGGGGTTTGTATTCAGAGTGCACGGATACACACATTATAACAACGGTTTCGGTTCAGCGAAAACAATTCATCTTCAACTACAGGCATCGCGTGGCTCCAAAATACATCACAAATTTTAATGCTGGTGGAAATGTTAATATTTTGGGAATAAGGTAAACTACAACTTCGTTACGTCCATGAGTGGAAACTGAAGTTACAGAACAATTTAACAGTAGAATATGCTTTCAGGTATGATCCAAAGTCAGGACACGATTCTAGTCAACCAGAGTTCACCACCAAACCAGTACCTGGACATTTCTGGAAAGTGGAGGCAGCTAGACCGGGATTTGTATGGGCAATTAGCTTCGACTATAATGTTTGGGTTTACACTTTGAGTTCGAAGGACCAGAAGAAGTTTGAAAGTAAGTCCTTCCGCATGAACCATTTGAAGGCTCGATACTTAACTTCTAAATACGTTTGCGAATAGGTGATTCATTTAATTCTGTTACCGATGATGAAGTGGTCCACATTTATGAAAACCAGCGATGGAATCCAATTACGGGGTTTGGGCACATTGGTTTGCCAACTGACCGCAGTCCGTGGTCCGACGAAACTGGGCGAATTGCAATGGAAAAGGAAACGGTTAAACTTCGTTCACACGCGTGGAAGTGGATTTCTGATTGGGAAATCGACTATTCTGTGAAAAATGGCGTGGATGACGATGGGTGGCAGTACGCAATCGATTTTCCGGCCTCCTACCATTCTCATAAGCGATTCAACGATTTTGTGCGACGACGACGATGGAAAAGAATATCGCGTTTTTCAGTTGATGGTCCGTGGCAGCTTGTCCCCGGTGTTCAACTGGTCGACCTTACAATTAGTATGAATGAAGATTGCGAATGGGAAGTGCTCGGAGCAACAAAGAATGGTGACGCAGTGGTAAGATGTGGAATTACGACTAAGAGTCCCACTGGAACTCAGTGGGAGCAGATTTCAGGAGAGAAGCAATTCGTAAGTCTACGGAAACACGAAACCCCATAAAAATTCAAAAACTAGCACTCACAAATATTCAAATCTTCCAGATTAGCGTATCAAGCTGGTTTGGCCACAAGTACTGGGCAGTTGGGAAGGACGGTTACGCATACATTCGCTACACCAGCAACTGGCAAATGCTTGATAAGCCGGAAGAGTCAAGGCTCAAACTCATTAGAGTTGGGCCAAATGGAGATGTGTGGGCTGTCGGGACAAATAACACGCTGTACCGTAGAACAAATATTGTCCATCCAGCTCTGCCAGAAGGGAAGGACTGGTGTGAAGCCTGCAAGGGTGTCTTAAATGTAAATTAACTTCCTTCATAGAATTTCGAACTTAAACAGAGCTTGCTGGAGTCAGGCTTTCAACAAAATATTCTTTGGTTCATTTGCATTTGCAGATATCTTTCGGACCTGACGGAACACTGTATGCGTTGCTAAAGAAGAAGGGCAGCATTTACCCTTGCACGCTTGCGAAAAGAGTTGGGGTTCTGCAGGACAGTCCAAACGGAATTGGCTGGGATTTTATTGCTGACGGACCGTGGTCTCATCTTTCAATGTGTGGAACCAGGACGAAGAGTGCTTAAAAGCTTCAGTCTTCAGTACTCCGACAACTGCGACCTGACTCAGCAGTAGCAGACTTCTGACACCGCATTTTATCGTGCGCATTCGAAACATTCCTGAACCTTAATTTTAAAGGCTTAACTCTGGGACTTTTCTTGCTGGCTATTCTATTGCTATTGCTCTTGCCTTTGGCTTTAAAGCAACAATTACCATTTACGCTTGCAGTTTGCTCACGCGGGACGGGAAGAATGGGATTCACGTTCACGCACTTCCTTTTCATTCAGGCAAAACGCAAAATTGACCTGTGATGTGGGAACAAAAGACGCTCTTCAATTTTTATCTACATCGACAGTATTAACAACGTTACATGTTATGTGATATCAAAACTTATACTTGTTAAATGTTACTCGTTTGCCTTCTCTACTTAATCACTGATCACCAAAGAGCAAATGCTAATAAATTCAATCGTTATCGTTATCGTATTTCTTCTGCATAGTCTTTCGTCTGGCGGGATCGCGGACGATGGAACTTGATACTTGATGCTCTTGTCTCTTATCGCTTACGTTACTTGCTCGGAGTCGGATGTCAATGAGCGTAAACGTCAATGTGAACGTGAGAATTGCTCACTCCAGCATTTCTCGTGGTATTCTTCGAGCCAAGCCAGACCAAGAGTCCACGAGTGTCAAATTCTTGTAACACTTTTCAAAATTTGACTGGTGGGCGGAAGTTCTAATGGACTGGCATTTCAGCCTACCATTGAATTTTAGTCAATGTGTTTTTGAGGCGCACTTTTGAGAATTTGCGAAATCGTAAGTATTCTCAGTAATTGGCCATTTGTCATTGGACATTGGGTCATTCTGTCAAAATTAGCTCGACATTGATTTAAGCAAGGCTTCAACGTTGAGAACTCGGCTACTCGACTCCTGATTGGGGAAATGGTTGTTGACTGGCTGTAATTGCACAAAAATAAATAGGAATAACCAAATCCTGTCTGTAATGTATTGCTTTATGAGAATTATGTACGCCTGTGGGAGCCTGCATTACAAAATTAATGCAATTTCCATTTCATTTACTACCATTAGTAGAGCAACACTCGGCCAGCTCGGCTAAGTTAATAACAAGTTGCGTTACGACGAACACAAACTAAATCTGGGTTTTGCTGTAAACAGCAAAAGAAACGAGTATAATTCATTAATCGCTACACATATTAAATGAACGCGTTCCTTAATTTCCTTATTAACTTAATTTATACACGCATACGTATGCTTAGTATACTTTGTTTCATTTCTGGTGTACGTGAATGACATTTTTTGCAATTGCAACTTTGCGTGATGAACCTTGCGACCCAGGCGTTAAACTTTCATGTAACTTACTGCTTTTTAATAGTTGACTCTGGCTGTAAACAAGGATTTGAGACGAGGATGGCGAAGGCACCTGAACAGAATATAGCGCGAGCGAGCACAGGATCACATATTTCTGGTCATACGACAATGTTTTGGTCTCATGGTCAATTCATGGCAGGCAGCAGCTAAAATTTTGCACTTTGCCCTTGTGAGCGCCTAAAGTCTCAAATTTTCCTTCGCAAGGTGACACTGAAAACATGCACCTGGTTAAAGTTCAGTTTCTTGTTTATATTTCATCATGCGTCTGATGAAGGCGAGCTAGACGAACTAATCTCTGAATTAATAAATGAATGAAACCTGGCGACCGACGACGAGTAATAAATCGGTGAACGGTTAATGAATCAATTAGATCAAGTTCATCTCTCCAAGATTCAGGATGGTACTATTTCGGCACAATACAGCAGCGTTGGCGTTGAATGCTGAAGCGTACAACAGCAGCCCCATATAAATGGATACATGTTACTTTTTACTATTGCGAATGGCGAATTACACGTCGAAGCAGCAGCAGCAACAGTGCTAAAAGCGTGTGAGTGAGTGAGCATTGTTTTGGGTTGCCTGTATCTCAAGCCATGCTACGATACTTTTAAAGCCAGTTAAGTCGCTGTCTCACAATTTGTTTTGGGTCTCCATTCAAGATTTACGGCCGCAACTTGGCTTGGTCTCAGGCAGTCTCAGTCTCACGAATCAGACGTGAGGCAGCGTCATTCGTCATTAGCGTAGCGTGTTATCAGCATCAATTGACACTTGTGTCGCGTCGTCGTGGTTGGTGAATCTTGATATTGATAGACTTGATTTAACACCTTGACACTTCCTTCCGTTTGCGTCTTCGTCTTGACTTGTGCGAGCGAGCTGTTTCCCTTGCCGTTATCCGTGCATTCGTGAGTGTTGGTACTTTTCAACACGTGAACCATTTATTCATTGATTGACTTTTTCCCCGAAACTGTTGGTTTGGACAGCTTTGGCTTGAATATGAGTGCAGACGCAGGACTAAAGTGAAATTGTGTTTTTGGTTCTACGTGTCGCACGTGCGTCCTGCGTATTTCCACTGGAAATTGCAATTGGCGTGGCTTCCCACACCGAACTTAATGACGGATCAAAGTAGCTGATTTTACTTTTGAGCCCTACTCGAATTTTTCAGTGCAAGGAACTTTGCGGAATCTGAATTGTCGCAGGTAATTAACACGATGATAAGCATAGAATGTTTTCACTACATTGCACCACTGGACTACCATGAAATAGGCGTAGATACTGAAAGATTCGGTTCACAACTTTCACCGGTTAGCCTGAACTTTCTTTGTCCATCCCCCAGGAAAGATTATTTGAGATATCCAATTTTGAAAACTTGACTTATGCGCAGCTGATTGCAAGACAGGTCGGATAACGCGATACGCGAGCATTTGTGGCTTGAACTTGAGGACGGGATCGTAGTCGTGTTTCGCGTACATGCGCACTCAAATGAACTTGCTTTCCGTCCGCGTGTGGTGCGAGCCCAAAACATGCCCAGGTCTAGTGCCCGTCACGATATTGAATGTGAAGCACTGGCCAATTATATTTCGATTGAAAAGCAGCGATTGGCGATTGCTATCCGAATGGCTGTGCTGCGGCTGCGTAAGAATTTTTTTTCCAACTTCTTCCTCAATTCAATCCAATGTCACTACCCTACTTTCATTGTTGTTCTCCAACATAAATTGAAAATGCCGACGGCCTCACGAGGACGTGATTCTACACAAGGTCTTTGTCGAGTCTCATTGGATAAGAATTGACCACGTCGAAGTCCCAGGCAAGATATTTAGAATTCTTCCAATAAAAATGCATGCACAGGACGCCAACCTTTCCAAAGACGAAGGGCATTAATTGAGCTTTAGTTTTAGCTGGCTAGCTACCCACTGGCTCATTTACGAATTGGGATGACGTGATCGTAGAATTCTAAATTAAGAATCTAAGGCAGCACCGCTTCAGCCGGCCTCGCCTTCACAGCACACTGCTGCTCACGAAAGCAGGAGTGCACGAGTACGCTGAGATTTGAAAAGTTTAGAGGAGAGGCACGTCTTTATTCTCGAACAAACAAAATGTTGACATTGACATTCAGCGTTTTCGTCCTTTCGTGTTAAATGAGTCTCATTTAATGACAGTCAATAAAATTCATTCATTTGCATTTGTTTTTCTGTTCGATTTCTAGAAACTTCAAACCTCAGAAGCAGAAGGCCAGACGGTGTGTGGCTATTCTGGATAGCGGACAGAAGAGAACACGAAAAGGCAAGAATTCAATTAACTAATGCGAAGCCAGTAATCGAGAAGCCCAAACCTGCCCAAAATGGATCACCAGCGTAAGCAGCAAATCAGACTCAACGAGTGCACAGCGGTCACCGCAATCACAATCACGGTGATCATGACCACCTTGATTCCTTCGGCTTTGACACAAATTGGAACTGGCGGGGGTGGTGGTCTGCCCAGATGTAAGTGAAATCCATGCCATTGCTGTTTCGTTTTGCATGCCTCGCTTCAAGAAGCTTGAATTTACTCGTAACGTAATTTGCTTATGTAACACGTTTAGGATTTTGCTGATAAGTTCATTTTCAATTTCACTTCTTTTGTTTGAGCAATTTGAGACTTTGTAAATGTGTCAGGTACAATTTTCTCACGACTTCTTCTCTTTGTGCCGTGTCAGGCCGGACAGGCACAGGCAGGCAAGGCAGGAATTGATTGAGAGTTTTGTGGGAGTGGGCTGAGACTCCGTTCTCATGAGTAACATCAGCATCACACGCTACAGGCAAGAATTATGCGAAGGGACAATTCGATCCTTATCGCGTATCGCCTTGCATTTGCTATTTTGCGCATAAGACGGCCAGACTCGTCAGATTATTGATTTGAGACTTGAGAGGGGCTGTCGTCAGCATAGAGGAATTGGAAATTGACGAATAGGCGGATTCCTTGTGTCGTGTCCGTGTCCATATGTTACACTAGACAAAAGACCTTGGAAATCGTAGACTTCGACTTTAAGAGCAACGCGACGCGAGAATTTTATGACTGATTTTTATTGGTGATATTTCTTTGACCATATGTAAATGTATTCAAGCAGTAAGCGGCAGACACGACGAATATCGCCAGAAACCTTCACACATCGCACTAATTGTAATTAATTCCTGGGCATTAATTTTGAGAATTGGACGAAAGCTAAGAAAGTAATTGACCCATCACCGCATCGTCCCATGTAACACGCGCAGGCTGATAATCCTTATCACGGGCAGTGCGTTTGTAGTAAACTTATAGTTATATAGTCGTAGTAAACAGAAAATGAAAATCTCGAAGATTTGATTCAATATCAGCGAGATTATGCAATCAATCAATGCATTAAATCGCTGACGAACGCAGAAATCGACTCGGATCTCGAAAATATTTTCTATTACCATTGCAAATGAATCGAATCACTTTCAGTGATGTCAGGCTTGCTGCTGGCTTCCAATCGTCAGGCTCAAGGCGGGATGATGAAAATTTCCGGTACTACCGCAATTATTGCCTGATGCGATACTGTGATTACGAACTTACAAACATGCGATCAATTCATTCCTGAAAAGTGATGATTAGGTCAAAGTTAGCTGAACTGACAAGAACCGTGCGCATTTGCCATTTGCGTACTGCGTTGGTTTCATAATACTTCTGCTGCCTGCCTGCCCTCGTTTGAATGAAACTACCTTTTGGATCTGGCCCTGACCGTCACCATCATCAGATGCTAATTTATGATTTTATGAATGAAATGTATTCATCAGACGAGTTGCAAATATTTTTCTCGAATATCGATGCAGATTCAAAAAGCTCGCCACACGCGAATAAACTTAATCTTGACCTTGGCTGATGTTTTGCACTGCAAGCAAGCTTGATGCTTGGCTTGAAGGGTGCCACATTGCAAACGTTGCGTTGCTGAATTTGTTCGAGGTCATGAACAAGATTCCACTGAACAATAAACATTTTATCGAGTCTAACAAACTGAATTGTCATTACGTAATTGCGTAGCGTAGCGTTCACCGTAGAAGCTAATGGACTCGTTATTTTGTAGACTCGAGACTTGGCTAGGCTTATTACTGTTGTAACCAGCTCAAAGGTCAAACTCTCAATCTGTTGTGCTGCTGTGATAAAAAATCTTGGAAATTTGACCCAAACCAGGGGCACGTTGGCAAGTTCAATTTCACGTAATTCTTTATTCGCAGCGGATCTTCAAGTAATTCCGACAGACCAGACCGAGTCTGACCCCGAATTTATCTTGCTCCTTGCACGACACAAAGTCAACGACTTATTTGTCCCATAATTACATTTGCCTACAACTTGAGCGTCAGATTTACGATGACAATTTGAAACTTTGTTGCTTATCACTGACTTTTAATTCGTATTTTCCGTTAGAAATGTTCATCATCGCTGCTTGGCTTTTGGCTTTGGCTTGGCTTATCAGCGACGAGGTTCAATTGACTTCGAGTTACGAGTTTATAACTTTCCCAAGCGACTTGCGCCTTGTGGTCTTCTCTCCGCTAATCTCTAATCGGCCAAAATTACCATTTACCATGAAGATGTGTCATGCTCGTACGTACGTGGTTGAGTTCTATGACCGTTTAAATACGTGTCTCTGAAGTCTGGCTGAGTCTGAGATTCTGCGTTCAATTAAATCTCACTGCTGCTTCGTACGACTAACTAATTGACCTATTAGCATTTGACTCGAGTTGAGTGTCTCAAAATTGAAAAATAACGTGAGAATTCGTAATTAAATCCAGAGGAAGATTTTGGCCCGCAGATTTAGACACAAACAAGCAGCATTTGATGACTTTCTCGTTCGGAAAAATAATGCAACTGTTTACAAAATTCTAAATTCCTTTTGTCATTCATTCATTTTTCGATGCCTACCACGCTTGTCACCAGCAATGACAGACAATAATGGGCAATATTAACATTTTGATGGATACGTCCACCTGACACGAGATGACATTTTCTGCTTAACTTCGAAATGTACCCGGAAAACGAGAAATAATTTGGCAAAGATTTCTGGGTATTAAATTCAATTGCTCTTTGACGCGCGTTGTGCTGTGCGTTCACCGAATGGCTGAATGACTTGACTAGATGATCAAATTAGCAAACTTGCATTTGCGGTTTTAAATCATGTCAGCACGCCGAGTACCAGAAATTAAAATTAAGTTTGTGCGCTGAGGCCCCGCGACACCACGCGCGCGGGGGCGCTTGGCGCGGGAGCAATTAACCATTAACCTTAATGCATATTTGCATGTAAATTATATAATATATCGCAAATTACTAATTGCAAATGATTCTGGCGTGGCAAGACAAGGCAGAAAATTCGTCATTTGCAAATAGTAAATGAGTCCGCAGCCGCAGAATTGAATATTTGTTTAGAATTCGTAATTCTCACCGCTGCCGTGCTGTGTTGCGGTTTGACTTTTGCATTCGTCTTTGACACGACACGACCCTGTGCGAATTATTTCTGACCATGCGCATTGCTTGGCCTGGCCTGCATATTTACGACATGCCGTGTCAAGACTCAAGACTTTACTCAATAATGCTCAAGGAAAGGAGTGCATCGTGCATCGAGAAGCCAGCCGAGTAGCGAATGACGAACAGCGAGTACAACAATTACAACATTTTTCGCTCAACTTCATTTTTCACATTGTAATTTCATAAATTGTACTTTTTTATTTCAAAATTCAGCGTTATGGCGTAGAGTGGAGTGGACTGAATTGAGAATTGCGTGTCTGCACTCTGCTTTGGTTTAACTTCTGCGTTGCTGTACGCATGATTCATTCTGCGAATTACGACTACGATTAACAATTAACTTCATTTTATTCTACCTTCATTGTCATTTCAGTTTTATATTGTCTTTTGGTGGTAATTCCATTAACTTATGAATATGAAGTCCAAAGTCATAAAACGGCTCGCATGCCAGCTTCCAGTAAAATTCCACAAGAATCACGAATTTCGTATGCAGTGAACCATTTTTGCCTTGCATTTTTTGCAAAAGGTGAGTAGAGTACAAGAAAAAATTGCAAAGAAACTGAGATTTGTAGGAAATTCAACCGCAGCGCAAATAAGTCGTAACTGGAGGCTATTGACTACGTGTCCATTGCTCGCTTTACCATTTTTGCGTACCAGCAACCAGGAGACAAATTGCAGTCGAGGCACCTGCGTACAGAATGACAATTTATATCAGATATCATTTCACTAAAGCAAAAGGTATGCACAGATTTATTAAAATTTGCGTTATGTTTTGATGAGGCATAAAGATTTAAGGTCAGCCTTCTCTTTACTTTGAGGCAATGCAATACTCGAATTTTTTGCATTTCATATTTTACACAGCACAGGCTTAAAACTCTCATCCAGTTGCTTTACAAGTGCTTTGGTATTACAGAAAACTCGAACGCAATGATAATTATTTACAGTACAATGCGTAAAGTGTAAGTACGCAAGGTTAAGAACGTTTGATCAAGATTTGCCAACTGCTGAACCAAATAGCCAAATATCAATGAATAATGCTCATGCTGCCTTACACATTTCGCAATGATAATTTGTATTATTCTTTGATGATTTGATTCATTGGCGCACTGCACTGGTCAGAATGAGCAAATGAGCGTAAATTAATGGATTTTTGTCTTTCCTCGCCTTTAGCAGCAACAGTGCTGACCTCGTAATTGAATTATTACTTTGCTCACCTATTTATCTTTATACTTGTCGGATATGAGACGAAGATTCTCTTGTCCTGTCATCGTCGGGCGGCATGCGCGCGTGCGCAGCAGAAAGCAGAAAGCACGATGCCCATAGCGATAATCCATATTTCATGTTAAAAATAGCCAGCACTCGAGCATTCTCGCTCTGCATGTGGTTTGATGCCTTAATGCGTAGAAAATTTGAAATTAATCTTGTGCCACTCATTTGTCAACGAGCACGGCGCGCGGCTGAAACAATGCGACTGGGAATTAATTATCTAATTTTGGAGCTAGAATTAATTGCGTAATCCTGTCCCGCCGTTTTTCAGCCGTAAATTAAAGGTGATGACAGGTGAAATATGACACGGTGGCTGGTTTGACTTGTGCCTGTATAAATCAAGGTACGCACAGGATTAAGATGAAGGAATTTCCAATGATTTTTTGAGAGAGTAAGAAAGCCTGTACTTTCGCTTTTTGCATTGCAATAAGCCTAGCTTATCCTTATCTTCCTTTTCTTGGTACTCGCTTATATCTTACGATTGTACCTGCATGTTGAATTTCGGTACCCAATTAGCACATTAGTACCTGTGTCAGGTCGCGTCACAGTGTATTAAGTATTTATCATGTAAATAAAATATGTAAAACGGAAGTACGGATGATTCTTAAGCCTCATAATATTTGCGATTCTGCGTTTATTTGATATTGACACACAATTTCACTTTTTTGTTGAGTTTTGGGTCTTGAATTCAAGATTTTTTATTTACTGTTTGCTATTTGCCTAAATACCTTTGACACATTTTTTTTCTTTTGCGCATTCACAGATCGCCTTTGTGTGCCCGACGTCCTCTTTCCCTTCTGTGAACGAATGATAGCTGATGTAGCTCCTCAAGGTGGACGAATCGTATGCGTTACTGGAAATGACAAGTAAGTACAGAAAACATAATTGATGAATGGCACCTGCGACGAATCATGCAGCCTGCAATTTTGTTTAAAAAAAGCCTGTCTGTCAACTCAAAGCAAAGAAATTAAATGAAGTGAATCCTTTTGTAAATGCTGTGCACAGAAAAAACGATTGTCAATCAGCGTGGCCATAAAATTCGCATACAGCATATGCATATGCGTCAGTAATCTGCATTCTTAATGTCACTAATTGATAAATTATTATTCGAATCATTAAATGCCATTTTTCGCTTTTCGCTTTAAGCCTTGGACTTGAAAGCTTTTTTCCTTCTGGAATTCTGGACTGACTCGCAAATCGCAATCTGAAATTGAAATCTTCATGACTTGAATACAGGCTTCTTCTTCGGCTCGGCTTGTCTTGAGAAATTCATTCAATTTTTTGCTTCTGTGCAATTCAAATTAATTGTATTGCTATTTATTTACTATTTACCTTGACCATCATCATCGCAATAATATTTATGATGCGATGCGATGAGTTTGCATTATTTCAGGCCAGGTTCAGCTACTGAACTATTGACTCATATATGCCAAGCCAAGCCGTATTTGTTCTAGATAAGTCTGTCGTAAGAACCTTTTCATAAAGAGCAGAGCAAATAATAAGAATAAAAGTAGGGCCACAGCCACACAACAGCAAATCCTTTTACATAAAGTTTTTCTACAGTACGTCGTCGTCGCGTCGTTGTCTTCGTTGTTGATTATGCAATTTTCACACACGTACACGCTCTGAATTAATTCTTGACGTGTGAATTTTTTTCTTGGCGCTCTGCTACCGCGAAGCCAAGCAGCGATGATGGCGTCGACGACTGAAATTCGCATGAATTATGCGAATCATTTTAATACACTTACCTGTCCCGTGCCTTGCGTCAAGCGCTCTTGAGATTATGTCAGCACTAAGAATAAATCCAGGTGGCAGGGCCAGGTAACGACGATGACGAAGCACGATTACGATTTTTGTGGTACTTGAGTGCTGACACTGAGAATAAGGCATTTGACATGAAAAAATCGGACCAAATCCTGACTCGTGGAGATTTTTTTTGTATCTGGACAATAAATGTCAGGCACTCCCTGGAAAATTAATATGTAACATTCACGTCGGCGACACGACGCGACGGATTTTTATGATCTCTGAAAAACAATTCTAAAAAGTACACAAAAATGCGACACATGCAATTGCCCAAAAATTTTGCACACGACTCCTGCTTGACTGTACAGAGAGAATGTCAATGTGACGCGGACGCGGACTAGACCTAAGGCAATGTGAAATTAAAAGTGACATTTAAGAGAGGAAACGATTACTTCATTGTACATGCGTTCGGAGGGCTGGCCTCAACTTGTGCTGTGTGCTGAGCTTAATTTATGTTTATGTCTCACAGATGACAAAAGGGCTTGCGATTTTCTGAAGAAACCTTGAATTTCATGCGTCGTTGTCTTCCCATTTCAGAATTGACTGCATCGGCCTCATCTCGCGGAGTCAGGCGGATTTTATGATTCTGGAGCCGGAAGAAATGTACGTGGCTCATCACTTCTTCCACGACGAATTCCTCGTCGCAACAGAAGTCCGTACACGGGCCAGGCAAGAAGGTGAGTGTAATTTGCTAATTCTTTTTTTGTGACCACTTTTTGTTTTTTGGCACTGCGTAGCTAAATGTAAAAAATGCATTGGCCATTAATCGCAATCCCTGATCAGCTGGCTAATCAAATCAAATCTACACTTTGTAAATTGTAATCTACCTTCACCTTCATCGGCTTCATCATCAAACTTTAAGACAAGCTAAAAAAATCTACAGCTAATTGCCTGAAATCAATATCAGACATCGAGCCATCAATCAAGCTGCAATTTGCAGAGTTTCAGCTCAGGTGGCTCAATAAGATCAAGGCTGTGAAATATCCAATTACGACCAGTGCATCGTCATCGCTCATCAGCGTCCATTAGCCTAAACTGACTAAATCCTAAATCTGATCAGTGATGTCCCTATTGCTAATCGCATTTTAACGAGTTGTCCGTTTCTGGAGTCAAATCGAAATCTGCAGAGCACGAGCTTGAAAATCTGCATCCGCACTAACACGGGATTAATTTACTAATTTGCATACAATTTTGGCTGGCTTTAAAAGGATCATCGTTACAAGTGTCTAACGAGTATGGACTTCAACTTGTAATCTATTGCAATGCCTCATGCTGTGAAATCTTATTAATACAGCGCCATATCGTACATTTTTCTTAGGAGAAGCAAATGCGCCAGCCAAATTCGCCTGTAGCTTGACTTGGCCTGGCCTTAGCGTAATAAATTGCTAAATAGGATTTCAATAACAATAATGGTCGAATTTCGCATTTCGCCAGTAATTTGCTGCCAGTAGCTTCTGGGCTCTGAACCCAAGCACCAAACCCCAGCCAATAATAATTTCCACTGTGAATGTGAAATTATACCTGTTGAAATTGCTCCACTGCCCTTGAACTTGTCCATCAACACATAAAGAGCGACCAAAACACGAAGATTATGGAGTAAAGGAGTTAGAAGACTCTTCCTTTTGCATGTACACAATTTGTACGTGTACGCGTCAGTAAAAAATTGGAATAATTCACAAAAAGTCGAGCTCGCGGTCGCGTTCTCTTCAAGTTTTTGCTCCAAGCCGTAATTCACATTTTCCCATAATGCTCAAATCTTAGGTTACGTTTCAGTTTTTACCCAAAAAGGCAGTCGGTTAATGAAATTAATAAATTAATTCGAGCTTGGTTTGATTTTTATGTGAGAATCTTGAGATTAATTGCTTGAAGACGATGCCAATTGCTAGCCTGCTTTTTTGCGTGCCTGATGCGTGGTCGATTCACTTCCTCTTATTCAAATTATCCTGTGGTCAGTTTTTACGCACGGGGGCAGTCAAGTCAAGAGTAAAGTGACTGGAAAGCGTGTGGTCAATGAAGCAGAAGTGTTTACGCTGCCGTTTACATTTTACATTCACATTCATTCGGAAATTACGTAATCGCTCGGTTCGCTTGTGCTTTTGCGTCTTGGTCGCAGACAAAATTCAGGGAAATCACTATAGATTATGCAATTTTACAACAATGCGTGAGTGCGTGCGCGTACTACGCAGTAGAATGAAACCAAACCATCGGCCCTTCATTCACCAGGCAGGTTTTTTTGTTCCCAGGCCCTTTGAGAGCATTGAGGTATGCTGGCCGGGCTTTATGATCCAATTCGTCGTACTTGGTCAATATTTACTTCCACTTTGTATTTGCTCAGCTCTTACATATGTAAATTGAAGATTTTGTCTCCTTTCCTCCCGATTCTCCTTGAGCTATGGTTTTTTCGGCTAGCATTCGTAAAAACAGTCGAGCCATTCGCAAATTGCGATGATTGTGATCTCATTTATTCAGAAGTGCGACGCGACGCAAAGACACAGACGCCAGCATTTTCCATAATTGATTTGTAAATGGACAAATGTACAAAATTCGAACTTCAAATCAGCAAAGAGACAAAAGTAACAATTATCCATGTACACCATGTACAATGCACACATGTGTTCTTATTTATCGTCGTCTGTTTTTGCCTGCCTTGCCTTGCCAAGCATTGAAAACGAAGACAAAACAGTAAAATGTAAAAAGATGATAAATGTCAGCTTAGGCAGGCTGGTTGATGGTTGCTGAACTTTTTGCCATCGTCATTGGGCTTGGGCGTGCCTCTGACATTCCTCACGTGTGTACTGTGTAAAATATGTGGTAATAGCCATCATAATCACACGTCACGCGTGTAATACGCCAGAGCAGCACAGAACAGATGAGTTTATTGATATCAATAATCGATTATTGTGCATCCAATTCGACTCATCCAACATGACTGATTAAGCTATCTCGAATCTTCATCTGTTTTTTGCCTTATGCGCATACCATCGATGATTGGCAGGATTGACCGTGTCATTATAACAATGCTCAATCGAAACACCTTCCTTTTTTCTTCCTCCAGGATCCTTTCGGTACGAGCCAGTCGCCATTGTTCGAAACTCGGCACGGATCAGGAGTTTATCAGATCTGCGCGGCAAACGATCGTGCCACACGGCTTTTGGACGAACGAGTGGCTGGGAAGTCCCGATCACCCGGTTGATGGAGAAGTCCATCCTCGTAAAGTACTGCAGCCCAGATGTCACGGCGCAAGAAAGGGAGTTGGCCGCCGCGGCAGACTTCTTTGACCAAGCCTGTGTGCCTGGAGCCTGGGTGTCGGACAAAATAACCGATCGGGAATTGAGTAAGCTAAATTCGTGCTGGCTGAAATGAGTGTGAGCTCTTTTTCCCATTTCTTAATGCGTGCACTTTGGAATTTTTAGAACGGAAGTATCCTCAACTCTGTTCTTTGTGCTCGAACCCCACTGAATGCCAAGAAACTGACAAGTATGCTGGCTTCCGAGGAGCTCTGAGGTGTCTCGCAGAAAATGGCGGTGACGTTGCGTGGACGCGACTGGAAACAGTCTACTTTTATTTCGGTGGCCAGATTGACACAGTCCAAGCACAACAACCAATCTCTGGAGGGCAAGGCCGTGTAACTGCGCTGCCTGTTGGGGTGTCGGAGTATTCCTTCCTTTGTCCAGATGGTTCCTCCAGACCACTAACCTCGCAGCGACCATGCACGTGGGCCGGACGACCGTGGAAAGCGTTTCTGGTGTCAAACCGACTGGCAGGCAGTATTCAGGACATTCAAGATCAAATCAGTATACATCACACGGTTGGAACTGCCATTGAGGCCAATCCAACGACAGCGTTTTCCAACTGGCTCACAAACATCCTGGAGATTGGGAGAAACGAAGTCGAATTCAGAGTGCCAATCGAATTTGCGTCGACGCTCACGCCTCGGCGCTACCTCGATCGAGGGAATTACACACTCACAATCGAAAAGCCGACATGCCCGAACCCGAGAGTTACGAGATTCTGTGTTCAAAACGACGCCGAGAAGAGGAAATGCATGTCGGTGCGAATGGCTGCGACTGGTCGTCGTATCACTCCCCATTTCAGTTGTGTTCAGGGCGAAAGTAGGAAGGATTGCATGTTGAAAATCGCGTCAGGGCAAGCGGACGTCATGACCGTCGATCCACGAGAAGCATTTGATGCTTCAAGGTAAATTAAAGTCGGACGTCTGGCGGGCTGAAATGAATTGAAATGGATTCTTTTGACCATATCTTTGTCTTTCTTTGTTCCAGGCGGTACAAACTTACGCCAATTTTATCGGAATCGGAGCGATTTGGTGACGAAGAAACTGACGCTGCTAGATACACGGTAATTAATTGCCCACGGACTCCGACAATGGATTTAATTGACGGCCCATAAATCTTCAACGGATTATCACTTCAATTGCAGGTTGCGGTTGTCCGGAAAGACTCGGGCATCAACAACATCCTCGATCTGCGGGGAAAACGTTCGTGCCACGGCTCGATTTCCAGCTTAAATGGTTGGAATATTCCCCTACTCGTCCTTAGTGATGCTGGGCTGATCTTCACTGGGCATTGCGACTTTGGAAGGGCTCTCGCCAACTTCTTTACCCTTGGGAGCTGCATTCCAGGCGCTGGCGACCCGAAACTGAACCTTCCAAGTTCGCTTTGCTCGCTGTGTGCCGGGAGTAACTTGGGTGAGTGCACACAATTGCGGGAATCAATTAGCCTCAGGATTTGTTCAGGAATTTTACACATCACTGCGTTTGCCTGTTCCAGATGGTGGAATCTCGCGTCAGGAAAATTTTTGCGCCAACAACGAACTGGAAGGCTTTTATGGAGATTTGGGCTCATTCAGGTGCTTACCAGAACTGGCTGCGGACGTGGCGTTCACTGATCACTTGACGCCAATTCTGAATACGGGTAAATCACAGCACAACAGTCAGTCAGTCTAGTCAACCCCCTAACTCCACGTCATTCGTGGATAAGAAGGAAAAAGGATGAATCTTTCAACGGAATGAAATCTTAAATCTCTTTTTCAGACTTAACAGCGAACGCAAGTTGGGCTGTGGGCCTGTTATCAGACAACTTCCGCCTGATCTGTCCAAGTGTAAACAGTCCAGCAAGACTTATCACCGAGTTCCGCCAGTGTCATTGGGGTAGGATTCCCGCGGACAAGGTGGTCACATCCGAGCTTAGAGACTACACCCAGCGAGAGGAGATTCGGCTGTCACTCCTGAAACTGTCCGAGACATTCCATCCTGATCAACCCGTCCTCAGGCTCTTTGGTCCGTACTACGGAATTCCGAATTTGCTGTTCAAGGTAACGAAAGCTCCGACCGTTGTCACTTCTAATCTCTTGGATCTTCATTTCTTCATCGTTGTTACCCAATTCACAGGACACTTCGCTGGGCCTCGTTTCCTTGTCCGAAGCTGACAGTGGTCGTCGCATTGATCTTAATGGTCGCTTCATTAATTCAAACAAGGACGTTGTGTACTACCAGCAGCTATCAAACCGCGTCATTCGTGATATCGATTCATGCAATGGAGCAGTAAAGCTGGTCACGACGTCGTCATTCGCCTTCATAATCTCATCTTTTTGTATTATGATTTCAATTTCGCTCTTTACACACGTGTAATTCCCGACAATCAATCCAGTTAGGATTTAGTGATTAGAAATTGTTATTATTGTTGAAAGCTCAGCACAACTTGAGAATATTTTGTATTGACTACTACACTGCAGCTATGAACTTTGAACTTGCGCGGCTTACACTTAGAAAATTTAGAATCATGTGCCAAGACAATTATTGTGAAGCATTCTGACCATTCTTGTGGACACCGGTTTTGAGTTGAGGGGTTTTGGATCAGGCATTTGGAATTTTATGCACCAGAGCCCAAAATCAAGTTTTGGATTCGGAATACTTGCCACACCCAGTCAAGTACCGTCTACCGTACCAAAAGATACAAATCCACGCCGCGCCAGCTAGGGGTGCTTAGTATTAAAAGTATACGTACACAGTACACGAATAATTACCAAGTACATTTAATTCTTATTACATCACTTTATTTTGTTATTAATTTAGTGTAGCCAGTAGACAAAGGGATTAGCCACGACCCAACAACGGCAGAGCTATAATTCTACTTAAATTAATTAGTTTTATCCATCGCTAGCTTCCATCTACCACCAAATAGTAAAGATGATGACGTATGAATTTGATGAATAGTTTTTAATTATTACTCTTTGATGATACAACAATGCAAAGTTTGCGGAATCAATAAAATTGAATGAAAATGGAGAAGGCCGACAGCCCTGAAAGACATCGTTGCGCTGATCTAAACTTGATGATAAGAATACAAGAACTGCAATTAATCCACTTAAAATTCCCGCCAACTGTACTCTTACTTTAATCAATTATTGAAGCGCCTGGTTACAGGTTTACCTCAACCGACAAGAAAACTCGGACTCGTCAACTTTGAACTCAGTCAACAGTCTTTCGTATTCGTTGACATCATCCGCTATCAGCATCTATTTCCAGGAGTTCTTAAGGTCTTTAGCACTCCCACGTATGAATTTATCTGGTAAAAAAAGGGCAAAGACAGGAAAAGCAGGAAAATGAGCGTAGCATAGAAAAAGAGAGTGTAGCATGAGTCGTTTTCTACTAATTTCGTTCTACCTGGTTCTGTTGGTAGGTGCTCAAATATTCTTCAAACAGTTCAAACTTGTACAAGTCCCGTTGAACCACAAAGCGATTGGAGTGCATCGGATGGACTTCCAACATTCTAGCAAGAACCTCGGCGTACACGTCATCCATATGTATTATTGGGGTTGTGAGCGATGCTTCCAGAAACTTTGGGATTATATCCGATCGCATAAGAACTGTGCCTCCTTCAACGTATGGAAGAAAAGTATCTGCACTGTACATGTGTTCGGGTACCATATATTTGACGTCGCTACGTCGGAGTGAGTGCGCTCCACACTGCCGTTGTCTCCTGTGGGAAGATCGGGAAAAATCAATACCAAAATGCCGTCAGCAACAAATACCTTGCTAGTTAATTGTTGCACTTGCATCTGTTCAATGTCGGGATTCGCAGAGGCCAAGAGAAGTGCCATGTCCACATTCAAGAACACGTCATCGTCAGCTTTCAGGAGATGAGTTGGTGGGTTGTACGGCTGCCTTTTGAAAAGTCCGTCAGCAAACTTTTTGTTAGGAGTCGCGTCAAGTGCAGAACAAGAAAAGTAGACGTATGCCAGCACTGATAAATACTTTAGCGTGAGATTTTGGTATGTATCTCTTAAATTGGCTTGAATAATGTCCTGATAAATCTTCGCTTCCTGATTCAACGAATGCTGTTGCCTTTCATCTGGAACCCACCCAAGTATAAAGTACCGAGACACATTCGTGAGCCTTAATCTTGCGTCAAACGTTTGTCTAATCGCTTGACGATAGTGCAAATTACGAATTCATGGAAGTAATTCAGATTTACATAACGTCGACCCTCACTTTAAAAGGACCTGCTTTCATGGAAGAAATGTCTTTAAAGTTAAATCTTAAGATCTAAAGATGGGTCTTCGCCACGCCCTCCGCAGCAGCTCATGGCTTTGCTTCTGGCGCTCATGGGTCTCGTGTACGCCCTGTAAATTTACCTGCACCACTTAATTAGATAACCTAAACCTGAGCAGTATGATTGCACGATTGCAGTGTGCCGTGTGCAAGTCAAGCACGAACTCGAGATTAAGTTGACAAATACATTTTCAGTGTAGAGTTTAGAGTATCGAGTTTAAGTATAGAGTTTATAGGATTAGTGATTTATTAATCCTAATCACGCTCCCATGAAATCAATCATTAGGCAGTCAGTCAGTTGCGTGATCATTTACATTAAATGTCAATCTTTTGTGAAATCGATGCATTCACTGTTGTATAAAACTAATCCCCAAATGCGATTCCCAAACCAATTCTAACTTGGACAATCCGCGACAATAAATTGCTATTGCCAAAAACTTAGTTTAGCACAATGTCGAGAATACCAGCAACATGTTTCATCGTTATTCTGCTTTGTTTTGGTGCTGCGCGCGCTCATCTCCGAATGGACGATCCGCCGAATCGTTCGAGCCTCTGGCGTTTCGCTGAATTCGACCAGTACACCCCCGAGCATAATTACTTGGACGATGCATTGTGGTGTGGTAATCAGGCCCAGTTTGAGACTGACACGCGATGTGGAGTGTGCGGAGATCCAATTGGGCAAGGGCAACCGAGGGACAACGAAGATGGCGGCAAATTTGGACGTGGAATTATTGCTAGGACATATACCTCCGGACAGGTATAATAAATATCCCTGAAAGGTATTATTAACCTTTAATTTACTAAATAATTTAACAAAATGTTCTAGAATATTCCAGTGACCATCGTCCTAAATGCACCTCATGGTGGTTATTTCATGGTCCAGCTTTGTGATCGAGTGCCTGAAACTGAAGATTGTTTCCGCACTTTGACACTTGGCAACGGGGAAACGAGGTGGCCGTTTTTGCTCGATGACCCGGATTTCCAGCTGGGCATGCAAATCAACACGACCGCCCAACTGCCGGCTGGAGTGACGTGTGAGCGCTGTGTTCTCCGGACACATTACCGTGGGGCGCAACAGTGGGGACCGTGTGACGATGCGTACGGGTGTATGTGTGACCCAGGGTGCTTTTGTGGGGGTCACGGGTGCTCCCAGCAACAAACTTTTAGAAGCTGTGCTGACATCAAAATACAATAATACATATATACTAAATACGATTTAATTCAAGCCTAAACTTGCATCATTTAGGCTGTAATTAAACTATTCCAAATTGTTAAATTGGAAATCCAAGTTGTTGAGATTACACCTGAAATTGCCGAAATAAATTGTTGATCAAGATAGATAAATTGTAGAAACAGGTTTTAATCAGATCAGTAAAAAGTGGTCTAGGTTATTATGTTGATCCTAATTAAGTATACATAAATTGAGTGAGTGAGTGGTTATAGCTTAAGCTGATTAATTGAGCAAATTAATTGACATGTGTGTTCGAAATTTAAATTCATTCAGTAATGTAATACATTCGTAAGCTGATGGGTTATATGGACTGATTTGTCTATTATTTGTCTATTGAATGGAAATGTCTGCACAATTTCTATAGTATTGATAGGAGCCTGGTCCGAACAAAGTCCACTCGAGTACACAGTGTGTGCATCCGGTGGGCAGGACGACGGGCAGGTGTTTGGCGGAGCCACCAGGAGCTATCCAACGTGTTTTGCCGTCGGGAAAACGAAGAAGGCCGTGCTGATTGAAGCAGACTTCCAGCAGGACTCCACGTCCACGATGTCATTTCTTCGCACTTTCAAGGGATTTACCCACCTTTTCGAGCAAGACACGCCGGAGTTCAGCTCACTGATGAGTTGATCCACAATTTGGTTCATACGTTGAGCAGCCAGCAGAGGCAGTCTTCTGGTGTTAAGGGCTAGGTGACAAGCCGAAAGTTGGGTTAGATTTGAATCAAAGTCACACTTGTCACACTGAGTTGATCAGAAGTTGGGACTGTGTTGCCATAAAATGAACACGAACAGCACGGTCCGGATTAAAAGTGCAGTGAGATAAATTTTCCTATTCCGACGGAAGTGAACAGCCGCATCGTAGATATGCTGGAGCATTGGAGGTAATGAATCGATGGGATGGGGTTGGTTTATAGTTAATTAGAATCAGGGAACACAGAAGGGCACGAGACGAAACTGAAACTGACCAGGAACTGAGGAGGGAATGCCTCTTTAACTGACTGGAATTTACATATCCCGGAATTCAACACAAATAATACTGCGCCTATGCCATGCACAACGCCGAAGCCAACATAGGGTTTGGAATTATTAATTCTTACGGATTTTGATCATAGTTGAGATGATTATTAATCAAAATATAGATTCATTTTTCAAATCAACTAATCACAATCTGCGCTTTGTTTTCTGAAGCTGCAATTCAATCTTACTCATACGATTTCTGATTGTAATATTGCTGTAATTGGCAAGAGAATTTGCGAAGGACTTGCTCAAGAGACTAGAATTTATTATCCCCAACCTTGTCTAATGGCCGTAATCGCCATAATATGGCCCGAACTCGTTACTTGTTAGGTCACAGTTTGTAATTTAATATCCGCAAGTCACAAAGATCTGTAATAAAATATTATGACAGCGTCAGTCAAAGACAAAGCCCGCTACCGCTTCGTTGGCAGTGACCGTGGTCTTGCCATGCCATGCCATCAATGCAATGCGTGTGTGGCATTTGAAACAATAGCTGACAGCAGATCACTTTTGTCATAGCCTTTGTAAAGCAAAGGGACGGGCAGGCAGGAGAAAGCCTTTTGTCTTTTTGTCGTGTGTCTTTTCACTCATTACGCATTGGGCATTTGGAAAGAAAACGGCATAGAATGGAAAAGGTGCAGCAGGGCAACAAAAAGCGTTTAGAAAATTGCTAAACGTAGTAAAAATTATAGTTTTCATCTCATGAAAACTCGTGATCATGATCTTTGCTTTGTCTTGTCTTCTGCTCGTTGGCTGGGCAGAAGACAGGAAGAGGAGACGGGCAGGGAGAAACAGAATTTTTTGTGCTGATGTCAGCCAGTTTAAGCCCAATTCATTTTTACGATTATATTTTTCTTTTTGCACGCACTACGCTGGACGACTGGACGATGATGCGTATGTGTGTTTATGTTGCTTACGTACGTAGGGCAGTGAGGATGTGCTGGAAACTCGTCCAGGACCAGGCGAGCTCCGATGCATGTGACAACCCGTACGCGTAATAAGACGTAAAAGTAGTAATGGCCAGAAATATTACGACCCCGAATCATCTTTGAGTCCTTTTGTTTTATGCCCTTTCATAATTGCTTATTTTGTGTTCCTGTGTCTGCTTGCTCTTGCTTTTGCCCAGAACGGTCTTCATTTTGTCTTTCTTCATTGTTCATTGCTATATTAGCTTTTATGATTTGGACTGATTAACGTAGTAATAATTGTTATTGTGGACGTTACCATCAATGATCAGATCACATCACATTTGATAATCGGCAATCGACAAATTGGTCGTCGTATTCCAATTCGTGAAGTGGCCAACCCATAAAACATAAAAATAAGGATTCATTTGATTAAGAATGAATTCGAGATTCAGCCGTAACTTTTCCATTAATTCAATTAAATTATCAGCATCTTCAGTACTTCATTCAACAGTGGGCGACCAAGCAAATATTTTCATTACTGATAATTCTCAATCAGATTAATGATGGAGACGGCGGCAAAACATAAATCTGAGGGTTGTAAACGTAAATGCGTTAAAGTGGCCTCAAGATATTTGCTCTTGACTTTCACAACCTTCGCTCATGCCTCATCTCAAACGTAACAAAATCTAATAGAATTAATGCTCTCTAACACGACGCTGCCGACGCTTGTGAACGTTGTGTTGTATTGTCGCAAGTTGTTAAGCTGCTTAGATAATCTCAGCTTCAGTTCGGCCTCCTGTTTTCCTGCCTTTCCCACTCACGCTTCAGGTTTTTGGCTCTTCAGGGAATTTTCTAGTGCATTTAACACGTCGCGTCGGTTAACGCGGGTGGTATTCCCAAATGACTTTCACCACGAAGAACCACGACAAATAAATCCTGTACACAATGTAGACTACAACGTGCAAGCACAATACACAAAGGACTGCAAAATTGAATTAGCAGCTTATTCGGCGACATATTTTCTTAGCCTGCAAGTGCGTTAAGCAGAGCAAATGTGGAAGGGAAAGCCGGCGACAATGACGAGCAAAAGATTAGGGTATAAAGACCACAGAAGAAAGTAAAGCACACGCGTACGTGTGCTCGTACGTGAATGAACTTAATTTACATGTCAACATTCTCATGCGATGCCATGCCCTTGAAAGTGCGAGCGCATTCAGAACTCGGATTCTTTTTTTAAAATGCATCGCGTAGCGTTCGCTGCGACAAAAATTCAAATTCGAGCAGGGTTGGCAGCAACTGAATGCTGAAGTGGAGTTATGAATTGTGACATCGCACCCGCCGTGCAGTGCAGTGTACCAAGACAAAAGTTGGACTAAAACTGGCTGGAAGCTGAAACTGGGTTCTCTCAAGTGCAAAAGCCTCTGCATTGCATGAGAACCATGCAGAATTATGCAAAACTCGACTGAATGGAAGTTTTCGCCGCGCGCGTCGCGAAGCTTTTGTGACTGGGATTCAAGAAAGCGTGTGTGGTCAACCATAAATTCAGAAAAGAAAAATGGCGAGTGCATTTATTATGCCAAATCCCCGGCTAGGACTACGAAATGAAGCATCTCTTCACTGAAAAATTGGGATTTGAATTTGGTATCAAGACTGGGCAAGAAAGGAGCTCAGGTTCCTTGCAGTCACGAATTGACGAATTTAATTGAAAACGAGCAGCTCATTCAATGATGAGACGGCGCCTATTCTAATGCTGGTAATGTCCAATAATAAACATCCACTCGACTCGGCTGGTAGAAGAAGACAATCATGGATGAAAGTGTGCAATTAAATTGACGGGGCCGGAAATTGAGCCAGCAGAACTGATGTGACCGTTTTCTGTTTTAAGGTAACAGCAAAAATTGGATTCGATTTCTTTACTGGTATAAATGGCAATAGCGTAATGGCAATGACAATGATATTTAGTAATATTGCTGTGCTGTGCTGGCTGAGAGTCTCAAGAGTCAAGCCAAGAGCAAGGGCCAAGCTGAGATTCGAGACAATAATGGCTATAGAAAAGGAATCAGAGTCGTCGTCGCGTGAGTCGCTCGCGTCGTTGGAGAAGAAAAGAATAAAGTATGTGACGTGAATATAAAATGGGGTATAAATAAAGTTTGGGGTGAAACGCAAAAGAGGATCTTCGCTTCTCGTGCATCTTCTCTGCTCTGGAAATGATAATAAGAAGATAACAAGAGCGAGCGGGTCTCATTTCACTTTTAATTTCTGGTCGGCCACTTTTTGTACGCGGGCAGACAAAAAATGTGAACCAGGAACTCCAACTCGGAAAAGGTAAAATTTAATTGCGTGGAAAGAAAGTCGGAGTCGGAGGCAGATGAGACCGACAAAATACGAAAACCGAGGACAAGGAAAAGGTAAGAGAACACGAGGAGAGAAACAAAAGATCAGAAGCAAAGAAAAAGAATGGAATGATCTGCAATAAATGAAACTTTGCCTTTCCTACAGCAAATGTTCGGTTCTCCTATTCTAATTGAATTACATGGTGGAAGGCAAGACATCTTGGTTGTACGTGAAAGGGCAACGAAAGAATTGAGCCAATGTTAAGAATTTTGGATACACGAGTCTTCATTTAATCATCGAATGAAGATTGCCGAATTCTTCCGCAAATACCAAAACGATACTGCGTGCAATGCGTTGTGATCTTGATTTGTTTTTGTTTTTATAGCACACAACTAAAGGTTATAAGATATGGTGAATGCAAAGTATTTTACAATATCATACAATTCTTGCAATTCTTTACACATTTGCGCGCCGCACCGAGCGAGTCTTCGTCTCTGAAACGAGGGCTTTTCCATCTTCCATTGTAACTCACGAATTGTGGCAAATCTGAAATAATCTTGTGTCATTTGACCCAGAAAAGTCCGAAATAGTTGGCAAAATGCTTCTCATTCTCGTCTTCCTCGCGTCACAACAGTTCTGGCAAGGCAAAAAAGGTGACGGCAGTCGGAACGACAAAAAAGAGGAAGTGAAAGCATAAACTTCTGTGCCACACTCCAAATCCTGTGCCCTGTGTCTCTGAACTTATTTCAGACCAGGTTCAAGGCACAAGTCTATTATGTTCTGCAAATGTCAATGTATTTGTGCTGCTTGGGAAACTTTTTCAAGTGTGTTGTCAGTGTCGGTGTACTCGCCACTTTAGCCACTTTCTCTCGAGGAAATCCATGCATGCATGCGTGCATGAAGTGAAGACCGCCGTAAACACAGCCAAACGCACACGAATTGCGAGCTCGGCTCGGCGGTTGTTGGATTAAGCTGCTAAGCATGAATGAGATAAAGAAAAGAATCCGTGAATGTGAGATTTGACTTTGGCATTTTCTCGAGGAAGAAACTTTTCACCACCGCAGCGCGACCAAAGCGTTGTTGTGAGGTTATAAACCGTGCAGAGCCTCACATACTTGATGTCAGCATATTTTCCATTCATTCAACCAAAAATGTGCGTTTTTAAAGAAGTTGAGAACAATGTTCCGTCATCCGTCTGCTCTCGAGTCTCGCCCTCGACTTCATTTATGATATGATACTCCTTGTCTTGACAGCGAATCTTGAGTCTTGAGCGCAGACTTTCATTTCACTTGCTTTCATCTTCATCTGCACCGTGAAATGTGAGATGAGACTCCATGTATGAAAGATGATGAGCCCGCCTTGGCATTATCTTGCTGTTGAAAGGAGATGACACGTTTATTTCTAATTTTTGAACTCCGGCATATGAAATATGAACGTCCGCACATTGTGCTTGTGCTAGTCTCTACACGGGTTTAATGTAGTATGAAATGAATAAATTTGGAATTCCTATTTCCAGTACGCGATTCTGAAAAGGAAATCCACATGGAAAAGTGTTCCACAGACACACACTAAGTTCTTTGTCATTGTCGAGCTAAATGCTAAATACATTTCAAGCGTGAACACAAACAGAACGCAGAAAGCAACAGTAAAAACGATGCAAGTCGGCAGTCGGCAGCTTTTCATTACTTTCTCGAAGAAATCAAAATCAATAGCAAATTGCAAATAGTAGAATTCCGGCGTTGCGTGGTGAGAGAAATGAACAGGTGTTCTCATACGCTTTGCTTTGCTTTATTTGTTGTATTGTATTTTGACAGATTAAAGAACACATTCACGGTTCTTCGTTTCACGAGTTCGTGAATTATAGTTTCTGTCTTGATTCCCGTGCCGTGCTCGTGTGATTTTTCTTAAGATTCGAGTTGTTATTTTAAGATTTCCACATCCGCAGCCGTCAACACGAACTGCGAGTGTTCTCCACTTTTGATAAATGATGCAGTTTATGATTTTGATTGTGGTTTCTGGAAGAAGGGCGATGGCAGTGGCAAAAATCTTGAAATGGGCTACAAATCGAAATCTTAAAGAATCACTGAATCACAGTGACCGAATTACGACACGACGTCCGGCAAGGCAAAGGCTACGTGCAGGCAAGGCAAGAACAAGTGCCGGGTAGGCCATTGTCCCGGTTTGGATAATGATAATGGCGGAGATTAACGTCAGCCCCGCTGGAGACCGCTGACCAAAGCAACGCAGCGCAACAGTAAAAGTTTGTGATATATTTTTAGTAGCACATCTCCAGAGCTTATGGATTCAGTTATCTCTGCCTGTCCGCTTAAGCACTAAGCGTCCGTGCAGCGTTAAGCAAAGTTTTTATTCGTGTTTCATAAGACTGAAGATGTGCTAAGGTGGTTCGTTGTTTGTAATGACGTATTTTTGTCCACACTATCTTTCTTTACTCCTTCGACTTCAAACGCTCTGAGCTGTACACGGTATACACACGTCCTTAATCTCTTCTTCAGTCAAGCGCAGCTCATTTTCTACACACAAGTCAAAAAGAACCGAATTCGGAAGGCGTAGCGTGGCGTCGGTCTCGGTGCCGAGTACGCGGTCCTTGAGGAGCAGTATAAGGAATACGGACAAAGAACCGGCTTGACCGCCTTGATAATCGCCAGAACTCCTGTGCCGTACGCGTACCTGAAAAAGAAAACAACGCGTCGATCCCGAGTTTGATGTTTTGAACTCCGTTCCGTTCCCCGACGAGCAAGCAGCGCGCAAAACAACATAAACACAATGCTCACACTGCAATGACAGCACGAGCACGGTGGCGAGAGAGAAGCGAGTGAAAGAACATAATTTTCGTGAGAAGAAAGAAAGTCAGCGTAAAGTCCCCCTGGGAAGTCCAGAAACAAGAAGCAGAAAGTTTACGGCATTATTATCATGTGTTTATCGTGTGAGCGCGTGGCCTGGCAAAGTCCGACCACGATTCGTGGCCGATTCGGACTCGGAGTCCCAAATGTCCATCCAATTCACTCTCACTTGTTTATCTCCTGTATATATTTTTGATCTTTTCAAAAATAAACTTTGTTTATGCGCCACGCGCGGCTGAAGAGAGATGATGGGTCTATTCCCAGTCCGGCACGGTGGGGCTCAAACTTTCTCTTATCTATATCTTTACTCCTAAACAAGAGCCTCGTCTTGGATCTTGAATCCATTTCACGCATCCGTCCAAACTTCCAAGCTTTAATATATTTTGTCTATTTGAGTGCAATTACGGACTGTTTGTCCTGCAAACTGGCTTTGGCTTTGGTTTCGAAGCGGTTGGGGTCACAAGTCAAAGGACGATATTTTTGTACAAGGCAGAGACGAACGAAAAAGCATCATTATTAACCGTAAAATGTGGTGGCCTTTTTATTTTCGTATAAATTGGGTTCTGAATGCAAGCCCAACGCGTAAAGCTTGGTAAAATACGTTCATAAAAGTGCGCAATCAATCTGTGAGTGTGCACGGAGTCTGGGTTCCAATCCCAAGAGTTTTTAATCTCTCATAATTAATTACATTTCGGGAGATTTCCAAACGCATTTACCAACATTTATCATTTTGGACATCATCTGCTGTTCGTATTAGTTATTAACATTAGCAGTATTGAATCACTCGCACTCCAAACGCACCTGCGCTCTCTTCCCGTCCGAATTCTACTTAAATGATGATGACTAATGAATAAATTAATGATTGCCCATCTCGTTCGCCTCTTTCGCTCAGTTCATACGCACTGAGCTGAATTCCGCGCTCAGCTTCACTGAAGAAGAATTTATGACCACCAGAAATAAATGGAAATGGAAAACGTCCCCCGTCGATTGATAAATTCAAGTTCATTTTCATTACGATCGTAATTCTCGACTCGCGAGCACGAAGAAATCAAATCACAAGCACGACAGTACAATTAATTCTAGGAGACCAACTCTATGCTGATGCAGATGCTGAGCGAGATAGAATTTAATTACGCTTCCAGTGCAGTTGACATTTTTACTGCCACTGCCAAACGCATTAGCATAACTCACTGCCGGCGCGGCAGCATCTTCACAATCACATTGATATAAAACCTGCACTGTGCTTTAAAATTGGATCCGGAGAGACAGACGAACGAACACTCACCGACTCAACGCCTCAGAAATTATGACTTTTACAGTTTAGGAGCGTAACGCGCGAGTTTTCTTTGTGAAATATACTTTCTTGTAATAAAGACATGAAATCTTCACACGCGCGTCCGCGACAAAGATTCAGATTCACAGTTCACATATGCTTTGGCTTTCTCTCATACATTCTGGGAATTTGGGCTTTCTGGCTTGGCTTTAAACACCGACCAGACCTTTAAAACGCGCGCGCGTTAAAATGTTTCCAGCAGGTTGGAAGGGTTTATGATATTTTATAACACTTCCACTCTCACATCTTCTTCATAACTATTCCTTTGAGCACTCACATCGTAATCGTACCTCGTGCGTCGTGCGCCGTGAGCCAGAGCAGTAAATTGTGATTCATGTTAAAATTTATGCCGATGGAAATGTAAAGTACTCGTTGATGACTTCTTCCGACGATCTCACGCAGGAAGCTGAAGGATGCTGCTGCGGACGACGGCCAGGATGGACGACATCGTCACGGCCATGAGAGCCAAAGCGAAGCACCACGACGGAGAAGCAGCAGAATACGACCACGGCCAAGTCCAGGATCTTAATAGCAATGGCGATATTTGCAATGGCAATCGGAGTGCGGACGATCCTGCAATAATAAAACAGTCAAAGATTCAAGCACGGCACGGACATTCAATTTGAAATATATAAAAGCGCCCATTTTAAAGAACGTACACGCCACGCCAAGTCACGCGTATGTTTACCGCGTACGCGAACGTACAAACTTGTTGAAGTTCTTTAAAAATGGGAAGAATTCGTAAGAAAGAGCCAAAATGGGATTTTTATGTTTTCTCTCCACTTTTTAGTAGCTTTCAGTCCTCCAAGGAGCCGCGTGGCAGGCAGGAGAATAAAAGAAAGCTGAGAGTGTGGAAAATAACAATAATTCATCTACTCGATATAATTTTATATTATTATTATAAGAAAATATATAATAATAATATTTCTTAAAGAAATTCAATTCCAATCCAATGCAAGGCATGAAAAGTAAGAGGAAAGCGTGTGTGGCGCGTCGTGGATGCGGGCGCGGAAATCACGGACAAAAGAGAGAAATCATGTCTTCATGCAATAATGATTCGAATACTGGTTCGAATCTTGAACACTGAGAACAATGGAATCGGGAAGGAAGTATTTATTGTTAATATTTGATGCCTGCACGCACACGCATTTGCTGGCTTACCAGAAGACCGGAGCAAAGTGTCGGGCCCGGAGAGCCGTCGCGGGACAGGAACAATTTGGATGGTCGCGTTCTGATCGTACGCCGTGCAAATCCGGGCACGACATATGATCTGAACGGGTGTTACGTTCCCAGGAAGATCAAACGATACGCTCGACTCGAGCATACCGCCGTTCTCGACAAAGTCACGATCACGATCACGAGAGCTGGACGATGAAGACGATGATGAAGAAGCGCGATTATTATTATTATTGTTGTTGTTGCTGCTGGAGCCGGCGGACATTGACGACTGAGAATTCGGGCTGCTAATGGGGTACTGATACTGCTGACTATGCTGATAGTACTGCGAAATATTCTTCCTACTACTGCCATTGCTGCTGCTGCGATTATTACCGCTATAGCCGAAATTATTTGTCATTGTCACCGTGTCAGTCTTCTTCAACACACCCTTGGCCAGGAGCATCGTCCTTCGAACCAAGTCCCCACCGCCGCTTATCTGCAAAGTGCAAAATTGCGTGCAAAAAAGTCAAGTGGTGGTTAATTTTGAATTGGTGCTTTTCCTGCGCCCATATGCACGCACGTGGCCGACATTTTCCCCGGCGTTCGTATCGCTCTGAATGTGTCAAAGTCTGCCCGACTCGTGTCACACGTCAGCCGTCACGTCAGGAACAAGACAAGTCTCTAAAGACGACAATTTAGTCAAGTGGAAATTCGATGTGTGTAAAATAAGAAGCACGGGCAGGCAAGTTGCCAAACAACGAAACAATTAAGACCAAGACCGTCCAAAGCTAAAGTAAAGTCGGGAGCCAAACAAGGAAAGACAAGGCCTCAAAGTTATCTTTGGCAGGTAAGACGAAGTCAAGTCAGAGTCAGAAAGTTATTTGACATTATTAATACGTGACAGTAACGGCGACGGCCGCGGTGGCACAGTGACTTGACTTTACTTGACTGTTTGGCTCAGCTCAGCTGCGCAAGGCGCGAGTGTCGCGTGTACTGTCAATATTGCCATGTATTTTTGATGCTGCGCTGTGCTGCCACGCTGTTCTGCTGTACTTACAATTTGATCATTTAGGTACCAGGTGATATTCGGAGGTGAAGGTAGAGACGCTGGGACATGACAGTGTACGGTGACGGAGTCTCCTGGGTGATATTGGAACCGATCCAATTGTAGAGATGGACTGTCATCTCCAATTACTGCGACCACACGACGGCAACCACGGCAGGCAGGCGAGACCCAAAAGAGCAGTCGCAGCAGTAGCGGAAAGTCCAGCAGAGTCCGGAGCGGAGAGCAGCAGATAGAGGAAACAAGAAGAAAACAGAAAACATCGCATTGATTAATTTTGCTATAATGAAGTTTTTGTAGCGCGAGACGCGGACGCGACGCGCCAGGAAAAGACACATTTGGGAAATTCTAAACAAGCCCACCGTGAACCATGAGCCATCGCCATGATGACTTGGAGACCGACTACGCGACCAGACCAGACCCTTTTCCTTCTACTGTGCTGCTGTGATACTTTGTCACATTTAATAAGACTCATATTTTTCTCTCGTAGGTTGTCTGCTTTCTCCCCTGCCACTGCCACCTCCACCGTGACATGATGGCAACGTATTTCGTGTTTCGTGCACCGCGTTGCCGTGTTATTTAATAACACTGAAAGGTAAGCATGATTCCCAAAAATGAATCTATTTTTGTGAGCATCATCTTCCTTCCTTCCTGCCCGCCTCCTTCCTTCCGTCCTTCTGTCCTGCCTGCCTGTGTGCTCCTGTTCACGAGTCTCTGCTGTTGTCCTGTCTTGTCCTGTCACTTTATATTAATTCTTCCGCCACACCGACTGGCACTCGTTAATGTTAATATTGAACCCTAATTTTAAAAGCTCATTCATTACGCGGCTGTGGCTTCACTTGGCCTGGCTTCGACTTTCACTTTCACTTGCTGGCTTGGCTGCTCTTTCCCCTCACAATGCAATATAGTAATTATGAGTTCTCAGTCTCCTGCTTCTGCTCACTGCTGTTGTTCCAGGATCCTAATTCTAATTCTGATCCTAATTTCGTCTTTCGTGTCGTGCTCAACATGCAAACCCGAAACTCGCGTCGAGTCGAGGGTTCTGCTTTCTGCATTCCCCATTCGCGTTCGCTCTCGATGACGACGACACGTCATCGTGTGTCGTATCTTTGCACTAATTACGTGTTCACGTCCCTGTTCTCATTACCGTCGGCTTGGCTTGCTGTTTACAGGTTGCTTGTTCCTTCTTCCAATTAGTTCCACAAGACGTCGACGTTGCATTACGTATAATTACTTTACTTTACGCAAATGTGGACTGAACTCGCAACTGGTATGGTGTAAAAAGAAAAGGAACCTTCTTTTTCGAGCTATGTAATGTAGTAAATAGTAATGGCCATGATAATGATAATCATTTCATCATCACTTAATTTTATTGCCTGGCCCTGCCGGCGTCAATTCACCCATTCGAAATTTTCATACATCGTGGTGATGTTAATTTAATGAAAAGAATGCAGAAAATTGGCCGCATTGCATTTGACTCCCGATGCCGGTTGCAATTTCAGGCGGTAAGTCATAAAAGGGTGGAGGGCTGAAGTTTACAATTACGACTTACATAACACGAGCAGTTCTCTGGAGTCGTCCAGTGTCTGGAACGGTGTCTCGGCGGACACGACGCACTTGTATGTGCCTCCGCTGTCCAGACTCACTCTGGAAAGAACGACGTCGTGGTCATTGGATCGACGTACCTGTAAAAGAAATTCACCCAATTAAACCAGTGCAGTTCATTACAGTGCCAGAACAATTTCTAGGTTTGCTGACGTGCACACGTAGTAAATCTGTGCCAGTACGGAAATGAGGCCCGGCAAAAAAGTTCCTATGCAGAAATGCGAGGTACTCAAACACGTAATTTCTCTTTCTCCCGGCGTGCCGCGACGAAAAATATTCATTCGTACGAAACTTGATTAATGCAATAAAAGTCCTCCACTCGTGCATTCTTCATTCATACGGTTGTCGACATGATTATTATTACATTTCAAATTGACAACAACGCAGCGCAATCATAATAGTAATGGAAATACGAGCAGACAGCGGAACAATTCATCTGACATAATACAAAGCACGCGAACGTGCCCGGAGAAAGTGAAGACAGTTCGGGCAACATTCTAATACAAAGTACGGCCAGGCAAAGTATTGGCAATCGTTCTCTTCGGCGGCTGTGGAGGCTATTTTTCTTGTCTTTCGTTACGCTCATTTTTATTGATACTGAACGAAGGCACGAATAAACTCGCACTCACAGGCACTTGAAAATCATTCGCAATTCGCAGTTCGCCATTCGCAACTCACGAGGCCGGCACACAGTCGTACACGCACAGCAACGCACAAGTATTTTAAAAATAGGAGAGAAGGAGCAAAGCGAGGGAAAAGATTAATAGTCTCATAAATCTTGAGATGGGAAATATTTTCCTTTAAATTGTTGCAGCTGATTCTCTGCTTGCTGCTACTGCTTGCAGCTTCTCTGCTCATCTTCTCATCTTTAAGGGCTTTCTGAGAACGTGACTGCTTCGTTCTTCGACCTCTCCAGCGCGCTGCCGCCACCGCCGAGCCAGTACAAATTTATTTCCATATTTTATTATATAACTCATTCTCCAGTGCAGTAGTTTCGAAGCTCGACCTAGCCTGACTTGGCTTGGCTTGTGTCTGCGATGTTACAACATGTAAGTGGCATTGTGGGGCCATTTTCTGTATTATCTTCCCATTTTTTCATTGTCTTTCCCTCAATAGTCTTTCGCATTGCATTTTGCATTGCATTGCAGAGCGTCCTTCGCTTATATCTGAGATTCCTGTCCGAAGGTGAACTCGGACTCGCATCACGTCAGTCAGTCCGTTCGTATTTCGTATCTCAATCTCTCTCGATGCAATGCAATAGAAATTGAAACATGATTAATTCATTCCACACATCACATCTTTCACCTGCGCACCATCGCACTATTGTGAGATATTTCATTTTATGACATTTTTATCATTTTGTTGCCGATACGATTGCTTGTGATTCTGCTCTCCTTTCTTTGTATTGAATGCGTGCCATTATTAAAGTGAATATTTGAAATAGTTTCGATTTCTATTATCTTAGCAACGTTTTATGAACGGCCTGGGAATAATAATCAGAGCGAGCCTCTCTTGTAAGGGTTTATGACTAGAATTCCGTGCATCGGGATAAATATTTGTATTGAATTGTCTGCATTGTTGTTAGATGCCTGGAATTCGTGCTCAGGCAAGGCCAGTTCAGATCAATTCGTACTTTTATATGATACTGATTAGAACTTTATTGCAAAACGGGCTTTGCATTGGTCAAGAATTCCAAGGCGGAAGGCGCCAATTAAAATATGAATTTATGCTGAAATATGAAAAGGATTCCAAATGTTGCTGAGAGATCGAAGTGGCTTACGTCAACATTGATCCCCGTCACCGGAAAGACTTGTATCGGCGGAACTTCTTTCGGAATGTACCTGCACAGCACAGCACATGAACAAATATGAGTATAGTTGCATAAGTCCAAGCACTAGACTTTCACATTTTCGCCTTTCGCGTTTTGTGTTTATTGCAAACATTCAGAACACTTGCGCCGTGCCTTACCGATAAAATTCATGCGATCCTTTATACCATTTGACAGCATACAATGCAACACCTTCCATGTTGTATTTACAGGACAGCCTCGCGTCACTTCCATCAAGGACGTACTCGGGCAGCAGCAGCCGGACGTCTTTCAGACCGAGACCACCTAAAAAGTGTCAAAATGCAAAATGGGCAATGCATATATGAGATGAGTGTCTTGCTTCTGTTTTCATATGCACAGTGCACTCGCACTTGAGTAGTAATTGCAATTAAGACAATTTTCCAGATAGCTTTTAAGCACAGACAGCGCGAAACTCCAGAAATAAGAAGACGTGAGGCTACCTGATTTGATTTCGGCTCGGCTCGATACGGATTTTAACGCAGATCGAAATGGATAAAAGCGTCTCATGATGAATGGTATCATGTCAATTCTACGTTAAAGTAATTCAAAGGATTTTGGTTTGCATGACAAATGGGACCTTACTTTTACTTTATACCCGCGGAACACGGGACGCACGCCATGGCTATCCCGAGTCCGGGTTTATTTATTTTGCGTCGCTCAAAGCACCACAGCGAGAACCTGAAAGGCACCATGTGCCTAGTAAAAATGTGACAAGACCAGCAAGCTATTATTTGAGCTCTCGAACTGTAAAAGGCAGGCAGGGTTAGCACACAGCACGCAGTAGGGCCATTGCCAAGCCATTTCACAAGCCATTATATGCAAATCTTGGCTCGAGACTCTCAAGTATCATTGAGATTAGAAGGCTCAACTCTTGTCTCGGTCTCGTGTCTCTGTGACTTGAGCCGGGCGGGCAAGCAAAAGCAAATGATATGCATTAATGTACTGCAAAGTGCGTTAGAGTGACTTGTTGTTATTTACGTAATGTCAAATGATTTATAGAGTTTTAGTCTAAAGTGTCTTTTCAAAGCTGCTATACTGCTTTCTTTTTCATGGCTTGGCCTGGCCTGGCCTGTGCTTTCTCTTTCCCGTCCCGTCACCATCATCCATCTATTACTGCTACTGCGCTGCGCCTGGCCTGCTGCGAATGCAAATACTTTACAAATGCACACTAACACACTATTAATATGTGAGTAATCGTTATGGCCCTCAAAACGATTTAGAGCTCGTATAAATAATGAATGGAATCTGTCATTTGCCGGAGCCACGCCATCCCATGCGACGCGAGGCCACGCCAGGCCAGAAGTATTTGTATTTGAAGTGTGGGCTTTCATTAATCCATTGCATTGTTAGGAAAAGGAAAGAGATTTCCTGAATTTGAAAAGGTCCCTGGCGACTGGCGACGGCGACGGTGACGGTCCATTCAGTATTCTACTTGTATTTGCATTGTGTTGCGTTTCGATAATAAATGGAATTCGATCCATGGCACTTTCAGGAGCGATTTTTGATGTATTTTTCTGCACTGGAAGCTGATTTTAGCAAATTCATCAAATTATAATTGTAACACCATGCACTCAGCTTCCATACCTTTTGCACTCCGTGTGTAAATGGGTAAAATGAACCTGAAGTTAACGGTGTCTGTTTCTCAACCCGAACCTCTGCTTTGCCAGTTGCTTTCGTCAAAATGAGTAGAACACATTTTTAAAGCTATTCTAAACCTCACCTTGTATAAGCACAGTGCTGAATAAACACACCAGGATTTTTAGCCAGTAGGCTGGATCCCGGTCTCGAAGTATTCGACTGACGGTGTCACCACGTCCAGATTCAAGTCCCATTTTGGACTGGACAGCATAAAAATGCCCGCACACGGTTTCACTGCACTTTAGGCGTAAATCCACGAAACGTTAACGAAATTCCAAGCTAATTGAGCTCGAGATATAGACACTGCAAACAATTCATTTATTGCATTTAATCCGAGGAATTCATATCAATAACACTTCGCAGGCAAATTAGTAAAACTGAGACACGCCACACGCGGTTGCGGCGGTGAAGCAGGTCGAGACAGAAACAGAGGCAGGCTGGCGGCCGGCACGGGCACGCGAGACGAAGGAGAAGAAACTTGTGACTATTACGGGTGCAACTGTAAACTGAACTGATCAAGTTTAGCATCCGGACTTCAGAAACCGAGTGGTGGTGGCAGGAGAAAGTGACCACGCGTCAGCTTGTTTAGAGAAAACTTTTTGGAATGAGCCAAAGAAAGTTCGCTGTGCTTGTTGTTTCCACTTTCTACGTTTTTACCACCCCTCTCGCGTCTCGTCAGACCAGGCCAGCCCAAAACCAAAAGCAGTGCTGCTGAGGGCAGAGTGCAGTGCAGAGTGCGTGAAGAAAACAACATCATACGAGAGAAACTTTTGGCTTTACTTTCGAAATTCTTTATAATATACTTTTTGTCAGCGCGGCTGAAGCCGTAACACCTTTCGCCCTGCTCCCGCGGCGTCACACATGCGAGCCAAGCAGCCAAAATCTGGAATTTGGGCTCCACTAAATGAAAATAAGTTCCAGCTTTCAGAATAGACCAATTCACCACCAAATCGGACATTCTCTTTCATTTCGGCCGATTACGTTTTCCAAAACAATGCGGATATTGCAACAAATTGACAAATTTACTTGGCAAAAGTAGCATTTATTCTAAATATGATAAAATTACTTTGATAGTTCCAAGCTGAAATAGCAATTCTACATTTCTCCATTCGCAGTAGTCGTGAACGTGAAATTGAAAAATTCAAATCTCAATTGTAATTAAATAAAATCTAATATCTTCATATCTAAAATCTTTCAAGACTTGAAATGCACATAAAATCGATTAAAATCTAAAAACGCGAATGCGTGTACAAATTATAATTAAAGCTAAGCGTGTTAAAATTAAAGTCTTGTGCTTGCGAGATGCAATGCTGCCGATGTGCTTGGCATTGGCGCTGGCGCGGAGGCGAGCGTATTCTCTGCGTCAGCCTCAACTTCATGCACGTGCACGTTTTTAGAATTGGTACACAAATCTGGCGAATATTTAACTTTTGTAATTGCCTCAATCTCCTTCACAGGCTCTGGCTTGTTTAGATTATTTCCGTACGCCGCTTTATCAGCCACTGCCACCGCGTCCAGCCGCTCGCTCAGCGCCGATACAGTTTCTTGAATTTTGTTTGTCGTGGTGCCATTTTCGTCAGGCTTCAAGTCCAAACCAACGCCACGGCCACCGTTCTGCTTCAAATTCCCATTTTCTGGCTCCGCGCTGGCAGAATAGCCAATTGGAAGCTTGGCGTTCTTGTTCTCAATGGATGTTTGGCTGTGCCGTCCATTCATCACGTTTCTCTGCTGCTTTTCATTGCTGTTCACCTCCAGCATTGGATTGTCAATCCCTCGGCATGAAATCTTGGAGTATTTTCTCTTGCTCTCAAGCACTTCTGCGACGTGTTGCTGGTAGCATTTGTCCGTCGTGCCACTGAGCAGGCAGTACCCATAAATGAGGAACCCGACAAACATCCAGACTCCAAACCGTATCCACGTGTGTCCCGAAAGCTTCATTATCAGGTACACATTCGCGACTATGCTCATGCCGGGTATGAGTGGGACGAGCGGAACCTTGAATGTCAACTTGACTCTTGACACCGGCTGCAACGCGAGCGAGACCAAAGACAGGAGGAGGACGAGCGCGCAGGCGGAGAACAAAACGATTATCACCGGCTCTCCATCGACGAGCTGCTCTTGGCCAAAAATTGCGACGGCACAAAACAGAACCGTGAACAAGCAAAAGAGTGAGACGACAGTTCCGGAGTACTTCGTCGACATACGGGTAGGAGCTGGCGACGACTTTTGATTGTAGAAAAGACCAGCGTAGTCGGACCACGTGTAGCTTGGGCTTTTGGCCAGGCCGACCGAGTCGATGCTGTTTGTGTCGTCGGCGCCGTCTTCGTCTTTTCTGTACCTGAGAGCCAAAACCATCGGTCAGTCCTCCTGACTCGCTTTGCCGGCTTTGATTTAATTTTACCTAAGCACCAGTACACAAACGGCCACAAGAGTATACGCGGTCAGGGTCCCGATCGACATCATGTCGATTAGTGATTCCAAGTCAAATATGGCAGCCATAATCCCTGAATACAAAATTCCAAGTTTAAATTTAACTATCATGCCAGAGACTGTTAATTCAATCATGCGTTCGAGTGTTTAACCTCCGAATGTGCCGGCGATGACGGTAGCGATGAAGGGCGTCTGAAATCTCGGGCTAACTTTGGACAGAAACTTAAAAAGAACTCCGTCACTCGCCATGGCGTAAATTACTCGCGGCATTGGGAACATGGAGCCTAGCAGACTTGTGGAAAGGCCAAAAATTGCTCCTACCGTGACGATCCATTTTCCAACGGGGAAGTCGACGTACATAAATGCTTCGGGGAGCGGCGCTTGTGAATTCTGGCGAAGTAAACGCAAACTGACATCCAACAATTGTGTGCGTATTAGTATTAAAAAGTTCTTGAAGTCTGCTCACCTGAAGGTAGTAAGGGACCATCATCGTAATCACCGTCGAAATGCCAAAGTAAGCAAGAAATACAAATAGTAATGAAAAGATTATGGCCAGTGGGATGGCCTTCTGGGGATTTTTGGCCTCTTCTCCAGTCGTGGCGATGCAGTCGAATCCAACGAAACCATAAAAGCAGGTTGCAGCACCCTGTTAGTCAGGAAAAAGGAAACTGTAGCGCAACAACGTTCACACACTTTGGGAAAATCCTTCCAAAAAAAACTTATTCCGCTTGCGCTAATATTTAACGGAAAATCCGTAGATTGATGCGGCTTCAAATCTTTGCCTTTTATAGGTTTGTTTTCCTAACCTTCATAATTCCAGTAAACCCAAACGGAGCAAACCCGCCTACGCCCAACTTCGGCGGCGTTCCAGTTTCTGACTCAAGCAAAGTTGCGTTAACCTCACTGGCGTCAATTTGCCAGTTGGACGGCTTGGCTACATGTTGGATACATCAAAATCAAAACATTAGCGGCGATTCCCTCCAGAAATTGACCGAGTTTTAGTCAAATAACCGAAAAACGAGCCGGCAATCACCACGAAGGACACGACGATCAAATTCAGTCCCGTAAACACATTGTTGAAAAGCGAGGATTCTTTCACACCAAACGCCAACACGCCTGCAAGTTAATCGTGATTCATAAAGTTAACGGCCTGCTCGGAGGAACGGCAGGTCTTACATGTCACGAGGAGGGTCATCCCGAAGGCGAAGAAGTCGACGTGGTTGGAGAGGAAGGAGACGTTGATCGGAGTGATGGACGTGAATGCTTCTTTCATACTTCCGTTGCAGAGCGAGTCCACGTAGCCCGAGTAGCCTTTGGCCACGCTTGCAACTCCTTAAACACAAGCAAATAGCAAAATTATGAAAATGGCATTCATTCGTTCCAGATCAGTGCATCTTTCGTTCAGACGGGAGATTATTACCTATGACGTACTCCATAATGAGATTCCATCCGACAATGAATGCAATCAGCTCTCCTACGCAGACGTAACTGTACACATACGCTGAACCTGTGACACATCACACATCGAATATGTTGTCAATTTTTGGTATACGCCATCAACAATTAAATTCGCATGGACAAACTTCACAAATCACGTACCTGCTTTCGGAACACGTGCGCCGAATTCAGCATAGCACAAGCCTACGTACAAATTACAATACAAATACAAATTACAATTACGGAAGGCCAGTGGTCATAGACGTTATCTGAGTGGGAAGGTCATTTCATGACCCCAAACGTCGGGTTCATTCATTCGACTGTTAATCTCGTGCCTGTTAAACCAGTGACTATGACTAGACAGACGCTATAATCTTACATTAAATTACTGGTAATTAAAAGCAATTAAAATTATGGTGTTATGAGCTGCTTGCTAGACTAACTGGATACGGTGACTCAGAGTCGGCAAATTCTAATCGAATCACGGGTTCAAAAGCTAAATTGTTCCAAATTGACCTGTGACTGCCGTGGGTCGTGACTGTGACTCATTCGAAACTGTCATGAAACGAGTAAGAATGTGCTTAAGGCTTAATTAATCTAACCGGTTGAGTGTTTCTGTTTTGTTTATTGTGCCATATCATGTCGTAAGGAAAAGGATTACAATAACGCGTAAAATCTCTTTCGCAATGATGACGAATTTGCTGACTGCAGTGTTTTAACCGACACGCAATAAACATCGAAGATCAAGTAGGCAAATAGCAATTAAACTTCAACCTGTCAACGAGATTTTAGTTTCTCAAGACGTACGATACTTTTGAAAACTTTATGATGGATTGGCTTCCAATTCGAATGTCCACCTGTTTCTGTTTTTATTCCAACAGCACACGCATTCCCGAAATGAATGTTGTCGACTGAAGCTATTTATAGCCCACCCGCCTAGTCTCGGTCTCGGCTCTTCATCGTAATCACAAATCCCATAATCCCATCTCAATCTCGATATTTTATAAATTGTTTCGCATTTGCATTTGCATTCGGGTGTGAGTTATTTATAAATTCGGTATGAAGGCGAGGATGAAAACGAAGACGAGGTTGCATTGCAAGACGTTTTGCGAAAAATTGCTAAGTCCGACCGTTCTTCAAGCAGATTGCTACGATTCGTACTTGAGGAATTCAAAACTAAAGTACGGCTGTACCGAAAAATCACGGGTATTTACGAACCTGCGAGCACCGAGGCCAGAGCAGCCACGAGAAATGATATGACTACGGCTGGACCCGCGTCGTCCTTCGCGACTGCGCCCGCCAGGACGTATATGCCGATGCCCAGCGTGCTGCCAATGCCAAGCAGAGTCAGGTCGAGTGTGGACAGCACGCGTTTGAGTTCTGTCGCGGACTCGGAGCGGTCGATGACTTTTCGACGACGGAATTTGGAGAGGATGAAAGCCATTGTTGATTGAAACTCGGGGCACAATACAAGATCACGAAAGAACGCCGAAGCTGAAGCCGGAACGTGCTGGTGCTTCGTTGTTCTTGTCCAGACTTCTATTAACGAAATGACATTAGAAAGGCGATGGCGTTGGCGAAGGCGATGACGACAGCAGTAGCAACAAGTTTCACGACCACTACGACACAATAAACTATTCGTATGCAATATGCATGTGTTTATGTTGTGTGCAAGTTCGAGTCACAAATAGTACAAGCACTTCTACCGTAAACAAGCGGGTTTGGCTTGTGCCGAACCGCTTATAACCCTTTCTTGTGCACGACGGCTGTTCTTAGAAAGTTCACTTAAACTGGGACGGACGGAGCATTTCCATATTAACAATAACCGCAAGCCGATAGGCAGGCTTCGATAGCCACCCTAAGCGATAGCGCGATGTTCTGACTCATTCCATGGTTGCGGCTGTGGCTGGCCGCCCAGGAATTAAATTCCCATCGGTCGATTTGGGTTGTTTTATCTGCAAGAAATAAATTGAATTTTTTGTATAAACAATGTGAAATGTTGTAAAACGAACCGTGAAAAGAGGAGTGCAGACTACCACAAATTAAAGAGCTGATAAGGCGTGAGACATGAGACTTGAATCGTGAATCACTCCCGTCTCGAATGGGGAAATCGGCGGACGTCAAAAAATATGCGCTGTCAACTACTTAACTTTTCTCTTGGGAGAAATTATACGTACTTCTTACTTCTGGAGATGTTGAGGGCTTATCTGAGATTGGACTAATATTCTTAACCCTTAATTAGTGCTGTTGTGGCTGTGCAATTTGACAACACGTACAACAGACCACAGAGACAGTTACGGCTACCGCAGGCGCAACCACAAATTAATTACAATTAATTTACAGATAGAGCCAGAAGCTCGAGCTGATGACCATGACCATGGTTTTGGTCATTGGTTCCATGCAATCTTATTGCACAGCATTGCAAGCGGTACTTACGGACAGAAAACCTTCGGCTGCATGCTATCTAATTTCTATTGTTGCCTTGATTGGAAATTGGAAATTAATATTTCCTATTACGCAGCGGCAGCGCGACAGTGAATCTGACTGCCGATTTCGACACTTACCACGAGGCACGGGCACGAAATAATGCGACGAGAACCTCATTTAAATTCAATTAGCGTCCACGTCCGCTATCATCCGTCGGCGCGGTACACAGCACGAGATAAGAACGGTGGAAAATTACGCGGCGTCGTCCCCAGACGTTGAAACCTGGAAGTTACGAACTGTGGCCAAGATTAACACGCAAGAACCTTGAAACTTGGTGTGACTTTCTCAGAACTCTGACTAAGCCAAGAACAAGCCGAGTTTTCAGACGGCAAAGACGCGCGGACGCCGACTCATGGACGCGATTCGTGATTTCTGACCATACTGCTAGAGTTAAAATGCATCGCAAATGATTTGCAAGCCGAGGTAATATAAAAGTGCATAATGAAGCTGTCCAACAATCTAGTTCTGCTACCATGAACTGAACATGTACGCAGTTCAGCCGAACTCAGAGAAAACAATTCGCGAGAAGAGCTTCCGTTAATTACACGTGAAGCCCGACTTAATGAGGTAAATATGCAAATTTCACTTGACACTTACAGACGCTTACCGTTCGTCCGTCTGGAGTTCGAGGCTCTGTTTGCACTGCTCGCGTTCGTGTTCACATTCGTTAATTGTCCATGTCGAGTGAATGGTGAATGGCAAGCAAATAGCAAATACTCAATACACAATTTACATGGAAAAGTAGCCGTCGGCCTTCAACTTTCTGCCTTCTGAGAATGCACGCGAAGGAGAAGACGATGGTGATACGCGACGAAGGACCAATCTCAAAGTCCACTGCAAGTTCTCGGCCACGGGTCCAAATTAATTGGATTTACTAATTTGAAGTCTGTGTCCTTTTCTTGCGCTCGTGCAGGTTAACTTCGCCGAGTTGGAGTTGGAACAGAGGAGCGGAATGGATTTTAGTACGAGCCTATTGGGCATTGGCATTGCGGCTGCCGATCGCACTTTCGCACTATCAAAATCAAAATTATTCAGAAAGCAGCAGTAGCAAAATAAGACTAGGTGACTCGCACAGCACTTGATGCGTTGATGTATTCCAGTAAACTAAATTTAGACAGATACGAAGGTTTCTTTTGAGTCTGGCCTGAACCGGTTGCCGGTTGCGTAGTCGTTTCTAGTTGGCCGCGTCTGTCGTCTGTGAATAGCGAATCTCAATCGAATTCGAGTCGAATAGCAGCAACCGTGGTAAATTTATTCACATTTTGACATTGTGAGCATTAAAATAGGTATTTATTTTGCAATGCAATAGAAAATGGCAAAATAGGAATTCACACTTGCTTCTGTGCGTGCGTGCGTGTGAGCTGGCCTGGCATGTGTTCTCAGTGTGCGATTCGACATTCGAACTTGGAATCCAGAAGAATGACGAGCAGATGATGATGAATTCCAAATCGAGTTCAATGATGTATTGAATTCAGTTTTGCATTCTTTTGTTTGTAACACAAATCCTTGTGGCTTGGATTGTGCATGTACGAATGACATTGCGTGATTGTGAGTTGGCAAATTCTGTGATGTTGATTCTGATTCTTTTTTTTTCTATTCGAAAATGTCAATAGTTCACATTCATCTTTGTGTTCGCGTTCGCGTCTCGCATTCATGCTTGTGCTTAATTTGGGATTCTGGAGCTTTGGAGCAGAGAATGTGAAGCAGTTGAATGCTGAAATACTAAGGCCCAGGTTTCGGCATGGTTCTTTATAACTGAGATTGAATATTGAAGGAATACTGGTACTGACGTCTTATACAAAAGTAGCTTTAGGTTTATTGAGTACAATTACAATTACAATTAGAATTACGGAACAGTCGAGCACAATAACAAGCTATTATGAGCTATTATTTTATAGCTTCGTCCTACATTAAGTTATAATTAGATTTCATTGCTTATTACTGAATGCTGAAAAATTGGGCTTGGTCTTTCTGCCTCATTTCTGCTTATGAGGAATGACAGTGTGTGGTTTGTCTTCAAATTGAATACTTTGATGCTTACGCTGCCTCTGCGTTTCACCACCAGCCAGATTACGATTACGGTCTCAGATGAGTATTGCACCTGGAAAATTCTTTATAGAAATGCGTTTGTTCCACGGATGGATCCGAACAGGATCCCGGCCCCTTTTGGTGGATTCTGGCGTAGTCGTCACAGTCAATGATTCCGTCGCCATTGCAGTCCTGCAGAGAAAAGATTCTGACCTAAAATCTAACGCTCTTGCGCTTGGCGTGCCTTTTCGATGTTAAATTCTAAATTACCTTCTGGAATTTCGCCATGTAGCCTCGCACCGTCTCGGCCGCACAATACAAATCATTTGCACATGTGGGGTACGCTGAAAGAAATTGAAGTCGAATCATCATGTAATTAATTTGAGAAGAAGCTCGGAATTTCTGCGTCCTTACCCATTGGATCGCTCGGATCCATTCCCCTAATCACGGGCTTGCCCGCATCCGCCCAGTAGCCCCACGTGATCAGAAGTGGTCCGCAAACGCCATCATGGCAGCCTGCATCCTTTTTGCAACCATTTCCTCCGTAACAAATACAACCTATGCACTGGTCCGAAATTTCCTGGGCTTGACCTGAGCTCATGCACAGCACGGCGAGCACGGTCAAGAGAATGAGCGCTCGCACAGCGTAAATTGAAATCGGGCTATTTGTGAACATTTTCCAGGTGCACGTGAACGCTGAACACTGATTTAGCTAAACTAGCGTGAAGAAAAGACTGAGTGCAAAAATCGAGTTGTTGGTTGTTCATTCATTCGAAATCAATTTAGAAATTTTGCGTCATAGCCATTGTCATAATCAAAACGACGCATACGAAACCTGAAACACAGGGAAGGTACACATGGACATTGGGCAAAAGGTAGATGAGTCTGTCGAGTTAATTACATCATCATCACACTTCAGAGAAGGTATTTATTATCATTTTCTATTTCTTGTCCTTGTCTCAACTCAAGTTGAGTCACTTCTCTAATTACTGTTGTGATTTGCGTTGTGGCTCTTCAACTCGATAATCTTGTTATTGGAATTTGTCGTGTCATGTCGTTGTCGTTTGTCATTTTGGTTTGCATTTTTGCTTGCTTATCCACACGCTCTGAAGACGAAGCTTTGAATGAACTCATCTTCATGATTTGTCAACAGGCAAATGGAAAAAACAGGACAAGAATGTCGTGTAGACATAATCGAGTAATGACTAAGGTAATAAAAATGATTTATACTTTATGTAACGCCATGGCCTTTGCTTCTCCATTGTGAAATTGTACGCTGATCTAGCGAATAGTTGCGTGTGCCATCCAAGCACAGCTCGGAATTATTCAGGAACGAGAGAATGATGAAAACTTTGAACTTCAGCAATCAGTATGCTTTTTTGCACGATGGGAATCTAGAAAATATGTCCAAATTAGCAAATCGTGCAAAATCGGTGTAGATGTAACAGAACAAAGACTTCAACACTCAAGTGTCTCTGCTCAGAGCCCACATGACCTTGAGTTACACTCTGCTCGAATTATAATCGCGAGAATTGAGTAATACATGAAACGAGTTCTTGATTTCAACTTTCGTATTGACCTTTTGCAGTTTTATGATTTTATCTGCTTCTGATTCTTGTGAGCGATTCTGCCTCGGGAATCGGAATGTTAAGTTTGGTAAGGTGACCATTAACCATGAAACAGACAGACGCACAAGCGCAACGAATTCGGCTTAATTTTACGCTCGAATTTGAATTGTTTCAGTGTTCAAGTGATGGACACTTGTAAACCATCGGCCGACATGAAAGCCTTCCGGGAAATATTTCACAAAGCCAAGAACATCGTCATCCTAACTGGTGCTGGAGTTTCAGCCGAGTCTGGAGTGCCAACCTTCCGCGGCGAAGGAGGATTCTGGAGAACGTACCAAGCACAGAATCTGGCGACACCGCAAGCATTCCGGAGTAATCCTTCTTTGGTCTGGGAATTCTATCATTACCGGCGAGAAACCGTGCTGACGAAGAATCCAAACCCTGCCCACGTTGCGATTGCTGAATGCGAGAAGAGACTGAAAGCCGAGGGCCGACACATAGTGGTGATAACACAGAACATTGACGAATTACACAGGCGGGCGGGTACAGAAAATATAATCGAACTCCATGGATCGCTGTTCAAGACGACATGCATGTCTTGTGGAGCCGTAAAACCAAATTATGACAGCCCGATTTGCGAAGCGTTGAAGGGAAAAGGTGCCCCTGATCCTAAGGCCGAAGAAGCCAAGATCCCCGAAGAAGATTTGCCCAGGTGTCAGGAGCCCAACTGCAAGAAAGGGTTGCTGAGGCCGTATGTTGTGTGGTTTGGTGAATCACTGCACGAAGAAGACTTGGAACGTGCAGACGAGGAACTGAACAAATGTGACTTGTGTCTGGTGGTCGGCACGTCCTCGGTCGTGTATCCTGCAGCAATGTTTGCGCCGCAAGTTGCTCGCCGTGGTGTCCCCGTTGCGGAATTTAACCTCGAAGCAACTCCAGCAACTGACCAATTTGGGTTTCATTTTGAGGGGCCTTGCGGAACAACAATACCGGAAGCTTTGGCGCCATGATCTTGTAAAATTAGGGGTTTTTCCACAGCACAACTCAATCTGAATCTTTTGTGAATTTGTCCTTTGTAAATTCCTAAAAGAGTTAATTTGTTTATTAAATCAATCACATGGATTCCCAAACGATTACACCCACGTAGTTGCAATTATTCTATTGATAAGTAGGACATGAACGAACAACGTGCTGTACATTTGTTTTTATGCCCATTTACGACAAAAAGTGAGCTCAGCTTTCTACGTCTGCCCACAATGGACAATGAGTATGCACTTCACTCCGGTTATTTCTGGGATAGTTGCAATACACGATCCCAACATGTCCGGAACTTCTGGTAGAATCCGGTCGTAGGCACCTTTGGGTTTGCGCAGTCAAAGGCGCTCATAAGGTGTATCCGGGCGAGGTCGTCACAGTCAATCGCTCCGTCTCCATTGCAATCCTGCGAAATTAATGGATTAAAGTCTCCACAAACTAATGAAATGAAAAGGTCCAACGAATAATGAAAGACAGAACACAGAACTGTTACCTTTTCAAAACGCTGCATATAATTTCGTACAGTTTGTGCCGAGCAAATTGGATCCACAGCGCAGTCGATGAAAGCTGTCAACAAAGGCAAGTGTTTGAGATTAATGAATGGCGCCAGCATCGGGGATTATTTCAGGGAAGAGGAACAATTGTTTTCAGACAATTGTTCCGCAATTCAACTACTTACCTTCTGGCCTGTCAGCATTATCCCCGACAAGCATCGGCTTGCGCGCATCAACCCAGTACGGTTTAGAAATAAGGAATGCCCCACAATACTGGTCGTTGCCGATACACCGCGTTGTCATGTTACACTGCGTCGAGGCTTGACACAGGCACGCCAGGCAAGTGTCCGACATGATTCTCGCACTCCCAAACCCGTCTGCTCCTGTTCGCCCTTCGCGCTGCTGAGACCTCGGCTGGGGAGGCGCCAGCTCATTGGCCGGTCTCCCAAAATTCTGCTGCGGCTGCGGAGGCTGTTCGGGATGAAATTGCTGCTGCTGCTGCGATGCTGGAACGACTTGAAATTGGTGGAACGTTTGTACAGGATTCAAAATTTTCTGCTGGGCTGCTTGTTGAGGTTGGCCAACGTTTGAAAAAATGAATTCTGTAATAAGAAGAGTTACGTACTTTATAGATGGTATGTTTTTCAAAAAATGTTGGAGAAGTTTGCTTACCTTGTTGTTGATGCTGTTGAAAATTTTGGTTATTGCTGTTAAATCCGAAATTCCGCTGGCAAATCACTGAAACGGGGACGGATACAAAGATGGCCAAGACAAACGTGACAGTCGCTGCCACAGTGGCACTCAGATGGTGTAAATTCCTGGAACGCATTCTGCAGTTTTCTGATTCTTGAAACTTTTGACTTGAGAAATAGAGAAATTACAATTGAGATCGTGTGCTGACAATCCCAGCGAACGTGAACTGTGAAGCTGAACTCTGAAACCTCTTCACGGAGTGAAGTTTTGTACTTGTGATTGAGAGCAAGATGAGGGTTCTGAGACGGGCGACGGGGACGCCTGTGGTGCGGTGCGATGAGGACGATGACGGTAACGCAGCAGGATTATCAAGAATGAGACGAAGACTGAGATAATTATCTGGATTTCAAGTTTTTGAGTTCATCTCACTTCAGGTGGGCAATGGACAAGAATGTCCGACCGGATTTAATGTATGCAAAAGGCAGGACCACTCTTGTTACTCGTACAAGTGCAAAAAACGAGATCTCGTGCAGTGCGGATGCGGACTGAGATTCGCCTAGCCACTTGCGATTCGTGAATCGCGATTTTGTGGTGTGGGTGAGGCAAAAGGCAACGAAAGGAAAAGGTAAACATTATAATTATAGCAGCCCATCAAAACAGTGAGAGATTTTGGTTGCATCATAAAGGCTGAGAAAAAAGGGTAGCACGCGCGTCATCGAATTCCAAGCTTCTGCATCACTCCAGGGCTTGACTTGGCTGGCAATGGTCTGGCGGTCTTGCCTGGCTCGTGTGTGTATCGAATCGAAGGCCCGAATTTACGCACGAGATCCGGTTAATATGTTACGGTCCAGCGATTTTGATTCTGACTCCAGCTTTGAATTCTACCAACTGAGCAAGGAGCAAGGAGCAACAGCAGGTTGACGTTTTAGAATTCAGTTCAGGGCCAGAAACTGCGAAAGCCAGACAGCGAAATCCAGAACAATTAGATTTTACGACTCTGGAATCACGAAACTTGCAGTGCAAAATCAAGGTTCGATTTAGTAATGGAGTTGAGGAAATCAAATCACAAAACCCTGTCCTAAGCCATGCCTAGGCGAAGGCCAACAACTTTAAACCTGCGCCTGCCTGGGTTGAGGTCGTAAAATTCTCACGAAGTGTTGTCAAGCGTGGGGTTGTTCTTGCCCCAGCTGCAACTCGGCTCATCAGCCAGCTCAGTAATTAAGTTCCGAGTATCTTATTGTCTTATTTACGTAGTATCAATGAATCACTCTATAAAGTTGAAAACTGACACGCGATGCATTTGGGGCAATTTGAGAACAACCAACTTCTATAATTCATGAATGAATGAATGCACACAAAATTTCTTTATTCCAATTTGAACCCAATTAAAGCAGTTCCAAACGATTTTAGATCTTATTAAAAGCAGCAACATCAACCGACTGGACGATATCCTCAAACTCTTGAATTTGTTCGGTCAGCAAGTCGATTGAAACTTTCTCATCTTCGACCACGCACATAATCTGAAGTTTCTTGATTCCATAGCCGACAGGAACGAGTTTAGCTAAGGAATAAGAAAGAATTCAATGTTCGAGAATTAGATAATTGGGTTAAACGTAGTAGAAAAATTAGGAATGTGAGGAAACAGGCGCGAGGGCTCGACAATGCCAATGCAGAAACACCCGTTACTTTTCAACTTTCAGTCTAAAATGTAGGCAAATTAGGAAAATTAGCATTAAGACGGGCTGAATTATTCATAACTCTTAACTCTAATGAAATCCAGTTAATTGACGTAATAGTTGGGAATTTTGCACCTGAAAGCAAAACTATCACTTCCTAAATCAGTGATAAATACTTTCGCAAGCAGATATTTTTGTCTGATGAATCTGTCTAGTTTCATGCCCAACTGCCAAAACAGGAAATAAGTGTCCTTCATGAAACACAATTTGAAAGCAAAATACTTTCGAACTCATTAGAAAATTCAAAACAAACAAAGTAGTAACTTCCGCCAGGATGAATCAGACGTCAGTCAAAGGCTTATGCTCAATTACTTAAGTTCACATTAAATCATTGAGTATGAGCAAACTTACAAGCTCCCCAGACAAGGCCATCCATTCCAATTGTACGGACTCTCTTTTCCACCTCCTGCATGTCGGTTTCGTCATCCCACGGCTTGACATCGAGTACGACGGAAGACTTGGCTACTGGACCTGGTCCTTTCTGGCTCTTCTTGTCGGCATAGGCCTGCAAACCACAGCGATGAAGAAATGAAATGCACGTCCAATGTTTAGAAAATGTACGCGATTTTCTAATTACCTGCAGTCTGGCCTCTCTGATCTTGGCAGCTTCCGCGTCCTGAAAGCAATTAGTTACAAGTAGTCAGTGCCGTAGAGCCATCAGCCATGATCAGATTAAATAAAGTTGGAATTTATTACCTCTTCCTCGTCGGATGCAAATAAATCCACGTCATCGTCATCAGCTGCGGCCGGAGCAGAATGGGCGTTGTTATTTGCAGCAGTTGCAGACGCGGCCTGAAACTTCTTGCGCGCATCGCCAAATGACTTGATGTGATTGTACCATCTCAACGCATATGGATGCGAGCCAGCCGGAGCCGCTTTAATGGCCTCAAATGTTGTGGTATCCAAAAGTGTCGGCTCATACCTGTTCACAAAAGAGACAACAATTTAGCCTTGTCGCGTGGTGGTGACGTCGGCCCATTGTGACCCAGACAAAGACCTTAGAACTTACCCCTGAACATACGAATTACTCTTCAAGTGTTCATTCAGCTTTCCGAGCCCAGCTGGAGTTGAAACGTCCCCGAAAGACATGATGGACAATGTGCCAAGGATTTAGCAACAAATTCGATGGATTTAACTGATGGTTTAGACTTAAAACACAGAAAAATCGGAAGGATTCGGCGAATACGTGTTGACGCGTCCACGTTGAGTTTCAAAAGGACCGAGGCATGGGAAAATCATACCAAAAATATGCCGGCATTTCATCGCAGTTTGATCATTCGCAGTCTCTACGCGCATTTTGTCATGTGTTGAGGCTCAATCCCTCAAATAGCAAATATAACACTTGGAAACCTGCTTGAAATGTGTGGCACAGTTGTTTTTGTTGTGAAAGAATTATTGGAACCAGAATTGTCCAAAATTACTACTAAATGCATTACTAATTGCAATTAGCAATTTAATAATGCCACTGTTTTTAATAAATTAAATAACTGCATTGTACCTTTGACCGTTTACTTCTAACTCAAACTCGTGTGATTCAGTAATAGCAATAATGATTCGGCTACCACTTTTAGGAAGGTTTGGGCTCCACAAGACACCCTTCAAAGTACAGGCGCTCCGAGGAACTGCGTCAACTCCTGCACCACCTCCTGATAAGGTGGAGGTTTTTATTGATGATAAGCCTGTTCTCGTCGAACCTGGATCTACTGTGCTGCAGGTAAGGGAAGATTTAATAAGACATTGATGTTGATCATGGACCGTAACTCATAATTTTTAATGTGGCATATATTTTTTTGTAATTTCTAGGCCGCCGCACTTGCAGGAGTAGAAATACCGAGATTTTGTTATCATGAAAGGCTGTCAATTGCTGGTAATTGCCGAATGTGTCTGGTGGAGGTGGAGAAGTCCTTAAAGGTACGTGAAATTCATTGCATTCAAATATCAGTCAATTTAGCTAAGTAAAGAAAATTTGACCACTTAACTTTTGTGTTATCAGCCTGTCGCTTCCTGTGCCATGCCAGTGATGAAGGGAATGAGAGTCAAGACAAATTCGGACTTCACAAGGAAAGCACGTGAAGCTGTTATGGAGTTCCTGTTGGTCAATCATCCCCTGGATTGTCCCATTTGCGATCAAGGTAAGCGATAGGCGATAGGCGATTGACACTAAACGCTATATAAACAGAGCACCGCACGGCCACTAATCAGATCCTTTCATCTCTTTAGGTGGTGAGTGTGACTTACAAGATCAGTCAATGACATTCGGTTCAGATAAATCGCGATTCGAAGATATTCATTTTAGTGGTAAAAGGTATGATAGTTTCTATTGGTCTGAACTGTAAGACTGCTGTTACTTGACATTATGTAAACAAGGTTTTGACGCAATTTATCTTCTCATTATGCAGAGCGGTAGAGGACAAGAACGTGGGCCCCTTAGTTAAGACAATTATGACACGATGCATCCACTGTACCAGATGCATTCGTTTCGCGTCAGAAGTAGCTGGTGTCGATGACTTTGGCACAACTGGGCGAGGTTCCGACATGCAAGTCGGAACTTACGTCGAGAAAATGCTAATGTCTGAACTTTCTGGGAACGTAATTGATTTATGCCCCGTGGGTAAGTTGCGCGGTTTTTTTTCATCTTCTCAATTGTTTGGAATCCTAATGTGAATTGACTACCCGCAGGTGCACTCACATCCAAGCCGTACGCGTTCACCGCCAGGCCGTGGGAAACACGGAAAACTGAAACGGTGGACGTGTTTGATGCTTTGGGGTCAAACATTGTCGTTTCAACGCGTACTGGCGAAGTCCTGCGTGTTTTGCCGCGAACGAATGAGGTTTGAAGAGCTGAAGCACATTTAATGCTAGTGTTGCCCAGCCCAAACTGTCAACATTTCTCTCACATTTAGGACATTAATGAAGAATGGTTGGCCGACAAGGGACGATTCGCATGCGATGGTCTTAAGAGACAAAGGTTGACGGTTCCTTTAATGAAAAATGCTCAGGGAGAATTGGTCCCTGTTGAATGGGAAGACGTGTTGGTTGGCGCGGCGCAATCTCTTCGTTCGGTCAAAGGCCATGAAATAGCAGCCATTGCCGGTGGTCTGGTTGACGCTGAAGTAAGTTCGCGATCTCGCCTATACGTTTAGGTTAACTGTCTGCATTTAATCCGTCTTTTTTAGGCCCTCACTGCCCTTAAAGACCTACTGAATCGGTTGGGAAGTGAAATTTTGTGTACTGAAGAAATTTTCCCTCTTGATGGCTCTGGAACTGATTTAAGATCGAACTATTTACTAAATTCCCGTATCGCTGGCATTGAAGAGTCCGATTTGGTGTTATTAATCGGAACCAATCCAAGGTTTGAAGCCCCGCTCTTGAACGCAAGAATTAGAAAGTGCTGGCTGCACAACGAGTTGAAGGTTGGATTAATTGGGCCGAACCTGGATCTAACTTACGAATACGACGTAAGCGCAATTAAGTACCTCCACGTGGAGTATCTCGAAAAGATATAAGTTAGTTCTGTTCGTTTTCAGCATTTGGGCAACAGCACTGACGTCCTTGAAGCGGTTATGAGCGGAAGACATGCGTTCAACAAGCTGTTAAGCAGTGCAAAGAAGCCTATCGTAATTGTGGGATCAACCGCACTGCAAAGGTCTGACGGAGCTGCCATTCTAGCGAAAATCCAAAAACTATGTGTTGATTTGAGAGCGAAAGGAGGCGTGGAGTCAAATTGGTCGGTCTTAAATGTGTTGCACCGTGTTGCATCACAAGTTGCAGCGCTTGACTTAGGCTATTCGCCTGGTGCTCAAAAGATTCGCGATGCAAAGCCGAAGATTCTGTTCAATTTAGGAGCTGATGAGGGCGTGATAAGTCGGAAAGACTTGCATAAGGATTGTGTCATCATTTATCAAGGTAGGACACAGGTCAAAGGCCTTACGGGTTATTCGTTGATTAGTACAATGCTCATATGCTTAAGGCAATTTTAATCTATTACAGGACATCACGGCGATCGTGGAGCGGCGGAAGCTGACGTCGTGCTACCAGGAGCCGCGTATACTGAAAAGCAGGCAACTTACGTGAACACTGAAGGCCGAGCTCAGCAAACAACCGTCGCCGTCACGGCGCCAGGAGCTGGCCGTGAAGATTGGAAGATAATTCGTGCTCTGTCTGAGGTAAATTTCTAATATCCTTCATAATTACAACAATCTCTTTGGCTGCCAACGTTATTCTTTCGCGTTAAAATTGCAGATCCTCGGTGAGAAACTTCCTTACGACAATTTGAATGAAATTCGACGGAGAATGGGTGAAATCGCGCCAAACTTGGTCAGGTACGGTGATGCCGAAGAAGCAAACTATTTCGCTCAAGCGGCAGAATTAAGTTCGCTCGTGAAGGGGAGTGTCGGGAAGGAAGCACTCGACGTACCGCTGAAGAACCTCGAAGACTTCTACATGACTGACGCGATTTCAAGGGCGTCACCGACGATGGCGAAGTGTATCATTGCAGTTAAGAAGCAGAGAGAGTCAACTTATTAGGGATACAGTAGTAAATCAATTTGTTAAACTATTTTAGCGTGTATAGATTAGCGATCGCATTGCATTTCGAGCCAAGCTGAAGACCCAGTCAACGATTTCGGATGCTGAATTACGTGCAACTCAGGTTTCAGAGCCTAGACTCAGCCATCATGTTTATTCACCTGTAATTAATTTAGAGAATGGTCACTAATCCAGTCAAGTCAATAAAATACACGACCTACAATGTGGCTTTTCAACTTGTAATTTATTCGTTTCGTCGCTGATTTTGATTTTTTGACATTGACAGGATTCTGATCATTTGGCAGTCAATGCAAAACTGAATTTACCACTTAACACGAATTTAAAAATAAATAGTAGATCTACTTCCAACATAGTACAATAGAGATACGTCTTAATTAACATTCTAGCACGAGCACTCCGCGTAGTATATGTTTATTGCTATATACCCATTGCCATTGCTAAATTATTCTCCAGCTTGTTCGTCTTCGCCTTGTCGTCCTCATCGTAAGAAGAGAGCTTGGCCTAATGTGAGTTCGTTTTTCTTCTAGTAATGGTAACAATCTAATTGAAAAGATTGAAAGGGAGCGAGTAGATTGGATTAAAATCGCAGCGCATCGCTCGCTCGATCGCTGGCATCATCGCGTGTTATGTACGTATTGCAATTTGCAATGATTGGAGTCCAGTCCAGCGTGGTGCAGGTAGTGTTATTGTTATTGCCGTAAAAAGAAAGGTAAGCCTGAATTACCTGCAATAATGGCTCATAGCATTGGCACATGTTTCTGGAAATTCTGGATTTTGTACACACAAGCCACAAGCTGCTTCAGCAGGCAAAGCAGTCGACAGTCGATTTGGATTCTTTTGTAATCTCGTTTATGGTGTTGGGAAGAGTTTTCTGAAGATCGTTACCTTTTATGGAATGAAATGAGTAAATTTCGGTTTCGGTGTTGCATTGGCATTTCGCTAATTCGCATGGGGGATGCGCCTTCGTATTGCATTATTTTTCGGAAAAGGGCGAAGAAGACACAAGAGATATTTCCTTGAAATGGGGACGAACATGAATCTGAAGTTATTGATAGTGTTGAATCAATTCTTTGCTTTAAGCACGCGGAGACGAATACCATACAAATCTAATCTGATCTCTGACCAATCACAATCGCTAGCGTGCTGTCCAGTCTTTTCTAAAATACTATTCGAATACTCCATAGTCTAATTTACGAGTACAATCGAACAAGAGCCAGCAGCCAATGCCAAGTCACTATGCAATTACGTCTCAGTTACAATCTGTTTAGGTACATGAAATTGAAATTCCACTTGCACGCGACGCAGAATACTTACAAGAATTGAACAATGTCGTCTCCGACTTATTTAACTTCTATCAACGTTTCGAGCTTCCGCAGTTTGTCCGTTCCGCATCCACCGCAGCGATGGTGATGATAATGGCTGTGGCACCGCGAGTGTGGCGGAGGTCGGAGTACCTGCTTGAATGAGGGGCAGGACTGGGACGATGGAACTAAGCAACGGGGAACGTCGTCTCTGTGGCCATTGCCGTTGCCGGTGAGATTTGAATTCGTTGACGACGACGATGATGAAGAAGAGGATGGAATTGCTGCCACACACGAGCTGATTGAGTGTATGCTTCTGTCCTTTGGGAACCCAACAGCCGCGGCGGCAGTGGCAGGTCGCCCACTTCCATTTACATTTCCACTTCCGTCGCGACAATGACATGGTCGAGGCTGGGACGGGCGACTGCACCTGTTTTGTCAAAGCAGAGACAACCCGAGAATTAATATCAATTAAATATAGCCGCAGTGTGTGGCAAGGCAAGGCAGGATTGACAGTGACAACACGCAACTGAAAATGTCATTACACGAAGCGTGGCGAATCCCACCAAGAAATATTGACTCCAAGAGCATTTCAGGACACCAGGAAAATTATACGCCGATGTTCAACTGAGAATCGTATTTCAGACATTTCATAGAGAAATTGAATCTATGTTTGCATGCTTTCCAAAATAAATTGAATTCCATCGGCGAAGCATTTGAGAGATGCTCACATTCGTCATCGTCATTTCTCTGACGTATTTAACTCAATTTTATCTGAACCATTTTTTAATTCCACTGGGTGTATCACCGTTTAACATTTCTCATTCTATCAAATTAATTCTCATTCATATTTTAGGTTCTGAAGTCGAGCTGCTTGGAACCACTTTTTGAAACAGGACACCAAAACTTACATCAGCACTCACAAATTCGTGGAATTCCGTGAAAAGTGAAAAATGACTTCAAAATTTCACAGAATTGTATTGAAACAAGACTAAAGAAAACAAAAACAGATACAATGGCTAAATTGCTTTCAGAGTCCCCACAAACTGGATAAACTCGTTCATCTTCGTCTGTGGCTAAAGTGGGACTTGAATCTAGGTCACCAGCACAAATCATCCGAATCCGTCTGAAAGACGAATCATACCTTTCAGACAGGCGGGCGGAGAGCAGAACAGGGCAGGAGAGAGATGAAGAGCACGCCAGCGGTTGCGAATGCGAGGAACATGATACGCGATAAAAGGCCACGCAATCAACAAATATCAAATAACGAGTCCGAGACAAGAGTCATTCTACAGTTTATGGCCGTTGCTGTATCAAGACGAGCTGGAAAATCTAATTAAGTCTGGGTTTAATTTTAGAATGCGTCTCCGCGTGTGCTTGGACTTCAGCCAAGGTTATTGACGATGCAGATGACGATTCCGTATGATAGAATTTAATTAATGTCTGATATGAAACCTGCCGCGTTACATTGTAATTCAGGTACTGCAGACTGCAATGCAGTAGCGAAGTAAGTAGTGTGTATGTACTTAAGTGGAATTTCTGATCATTTTAATCAGAGTGGGCTCAAGACACGAGAAAAGAGAATGGGAAAGGTCACAGGAAGTGGTTGAAGCTTAAGCGTAGTGAACAGTGAAAGCACAACAACAAGGAGAAAGCACGAAAATTTCTCTGGGCAAGAGTACGGTGAGCTCTTCTTCTGCCCGTGCCCGGCCTGTTTTATGATAAAGCGTTATCTCCTGAAACCACACACGCACGGCAGCGCACACGTCTTTAGCGTCATCGCCAGGCCAGGCCATGATTGTATCAAACAAGATTTCATCTTCTGCACGCAAGCAATGCAAGATCCTACCGTGCTGGGACTGAGACCTTGAAAATCCGCGAACGCGTCGCAGTCGCAGCCACAGAAGCAATAAGTAACAGCTCACGTCAAGCCCAGATTCCTTTTCTTTACCTTGACTATCAGCAAAGGAAATGTAGCTTCAATGCGTATGTTTGTACCTTCTAATTTTCAATCAAACTTTCACTCGCAATGAACAGAAAATGAACTCATTGAAGACAGGAACGAATTGTAATGAACACTGCGTACAGAATTGTTAGATTTTGATTGATACGATCTTTATGGGCCATTTTTCACCGCCTGGCCCCGCCAGAATGGAATGAGAGATTTTAATTATAGTTTTCGCGAACATTCGAAGCAGGTCAGGTCGAAATATGAAAAAAAACGTATTTCCAGTTCAGTGTGAGTATGAAATGTTGTGGATATTTATGAGCTCCGCGAAAATGTGAATTTATTTCGCCCAGCCTCATTTTCAGGCTTCAGCTCACGTTCGTGCGTTATTAATGCTTGTTTTTGCCATTTCTCTTGATCTACTGCTCGCACCGCGCAGAACGGTAATAAATTAAACCATTTTTAATCGCGTTTGGGTCGGGCTTCTGTTTCTAGCGTGGTATTTGAAAAATGTAGCCGGCCCAGTTTTGTCTGCCTGCTTCTAAACGAACCAACTTTCTCCAGCTAAAATCAATACGTTCAACTTTCTCCGATGCAAGTCTTTTGTGTAAATGTCATACACACTGTACACAGCACGCGGCTCATACGATAGATTCTATTGATAAAGCTTTCACTGTACAAACTTTCACCAGGCAGGCATTTAAGTCAAAGTTAAGCTTCTCTCCGAAGAAAATATCAAGACATTTGCTGAAGAATTCCATGCGGAGACATAATTCAGTCTACTTACTCTGCTTTGCGCTGCGCAGTGCCTGATGTTTTGTAAATGTCTTGGAGGAAATCATAACATTGACTCGATTCACTCAACCAGCCACAGGAACGGCAACAGCAGGCGACCAGTCACGAGACAAGAGAATCTGTGCCACATTCAATTCTCGCAGTCCCAGAAATATACCGTTCACGAGTCACGACATTCGCATGCACGAAGAACGAAGAAAAAGTAAAAGTGTCAACATCTTGCTGGCTGGCTGGCGCAAATTGAATCGATTGATTAATGCACAAAAATAGAACTCAATTGAACGGAAATTGAAAGCGAGACGGGTGAAAAAGGCAAGCCGTTGTACGACTTCTAGACGTGAATAATGGATTCTTAATTCGTGATGGAAAATTTGGAAAAAATGCCATAACGCGAGTGCGAATTAATGTATCGGAACTCATTTCAATTCTGACTTTTTGACTTGAATTCTTTCAGGCCAGAGCGCACGAGACATAAAATGCCCGGCTCGGCTGCTGGCACTTTGTAGCAAAATTAATTTAAGTTTGCGACGGGAATTTCTTCGTAAACATTCCATGACGTCTTTCCGTCTGGAATTTTGATTGCATTACTTGCTTGCAGCTTGTGCTTTTATAAAATAGGACCTAAGCCTGAGCCTCCGGGCAGCACGTGGTGAATTTCACCTGGGTGCGTTTGCTGTTATGCTGTTGCTGTTCTCTGTGTGCGTTTATTGCCTTGATGAGGCAGTAATGCATACTTTATTAAAGTCTTACTCGCACCCTGCGTCTGGACTGTACTGATGAAAAGGCGTTCATTCTAGATTCTAGTAACTGAAGCAGCTAAAACAAGCAGCAATTCAAAGGTAGAAGAAATGAAAATGAAGCACTTGGGACTGTTTACGCCTGCTTTCTTCTGTAATGTAAATGCGTAAGCGTGCTTGTGGAGTAAGAAAGTAAGCGCGCTTGTGTGGTGGAGAACGAAAAAGTCGAAGTTGGTTTCTGTGACCATTACAATACTAAAATATTTACAATTACTGCGGGCAAATGAGAAATACGGCCACGGCCGCGTGTTTACTTTGCTTATCATTTTGAGGTTCTGCAGACTAAGCACCTTCTTGCCTGGGTAAGGCGTCGCGTAAACACTATGCATTTAATTAACTCGGCGCTCCGTACCTGAATTTTCCGCCAATTGCGACCGTCCGATTGCTTAGGCCCTCCGGCTGGTGGTGATAGTGTGGCTTCCCAGGACTGCATTGTTCGCGTCCGGTGCGGAATTCTCTCTGAAACTCCTGCACCAGCCTGAATTTGCCCTTCAGTGGAGTGCCCACAATTGTTGGCGTGGCCGTGACTGCTGCCAGGTTGAGATTGTTATTGCTGCTGGAGGCTGAAGACGGCGTCGAGGATGAAGGAGAAGACGCCGGACTCTTGCGGTCATTTTTATTATTGCTGTGCGAGTGCGGATGCAAGCATGGATCGGGACTCAAGCCCATTGACATGGGCTTCGGCGCCTGAACAGGAACTATGCGGTTCTCTTTCTTTGGCAACTTGTTCGAGTAGACTTTCCCAGTTGGCTGCAGTTGCAGTTGCGCGGCCGGCGGGTAAGGTTGGTGCTGCGTCTGGCGTTCGCGTTGCTGTTGTTGCCCGTGGATCTGGCACGAAGAGCGTGACGCCGAAATACCCTTTATGCCAGAGGAGATTGCGGCTGAATCTTTCATCGGAGTAGTTGAGATCGAGATCGACTTTGGAATCGTGTTCATGTTTGTGCTCATTTTGGCATCCTGCTGCTGCCGCTGTCTTTGAAGCTGGTGCTTCTTGCTCGCGTTGGGAAAAAGAATCTTCCTAATTGACGGTGGCGAAGGAGAACACGAAGGCGAGCTCGTTGTATTCCGCAGTTGTTCATAACCCATTCTTGAGTATGTGGAGTGTGATTTACGTAATGATGCGAAGGTTGAAGAGGCTGCGGACCTGAATGAAGAGGCTGTGCTTGCACAACTCGTGGAAGACGCTCCTGCCAGAAGCAAAAGAAAATAGCGTCATGTCAAGTATTAAGTACACTTCATATTAGAGGCAGCGAAGTGGATGCGGCAGGCGCCCCAGCACGTACGAACGAGCCTTCATTACTAATTCAGCACGTTCGGTCTAATTCAGACCGAAAGGGTGCATATTTCATGACTTGGCTTGACTTACTGGAAGCGGTCGACGTAACCGAGTATAGCGAATCCGATTGAGGTACTTTGTACCAATGACTGATGGTTTGTCGAAGTGCGGATGTTGCGGAGGAGGTGGAAGATGAACTGGATGCAGACGTCGGAGAACTCGCTTGTGGGCGGTCTGGGCCCGCGCCCAGACCGCCACAGCTGCCTACACTGCCACCACCGCCTCCGTCGATGTCCGTCTCGTCGTCTGGGTCCGTCAGCCCGTTGACGTGCTTTAGTCTTAATATTTTAGCGCGACAAATGACACATCGAAGTGGAAGCAGTCTTTGAGCCACGGCCGTCTGAATCGTCTTGACGAAACATTTTCTGCAAATGACGCGGTGACCGCATGGGTACGTTTGCATGGTCGCCTTTGCGTTGACGCACACGACGCACTAGAGAATTAGGACAGGACAGTTAAATTAGCATTCCCGGCATGAATGTAGCATGCAGTGGGTCGAGAAGATCATAAATTCAATCATCGAGCGGAAGCTCACCTCTTCATCTTGATTTGTAGCGATTTCTGGTTCGTGTTCATCCAATTTGGTTAAAAGCTTGTCCTGAAATCAGAAATCAGACACAAAACATGAAAACATGAGCGTGAAGAAATCAAATCAAAACAGAAGCCTGCTGCAATGTTTATGTTATCAAAAGTCACGATATGGCGAAAAAGCAGCAGTAATAATGAAGACAGGCAGCCGAACATCGTATTACCATCATGCTTATGCGTATTAACTCTTATCAGCTGGAGATACGTGCACAAATAAAGCCAAAGCCTGGGTTCATGCAATGCAAAAGATTATGACATACGACTACGAATTTGCCATGCATGCTCGCATTGGATTCTATGGCTTAATATATTCAAGAATTTAATTTGATTTCATATTTATGGAGTCATTATGCGCGACGCAGATGAGACTCGTTGTCGTGAGTCGTGAGTCTTGTCTTCACGTACTTGACTGCTCCTGTGCTTGTGTCTGTGTTCTGTTAAATAAAATTTTACGACATGATTTCGGGACACCAGTCGACTGGTCTCTGCAGACGCATCGCCACGCCAGAGCAACATGCCCATGGAACTGGAATGCATGTATGACGACAATAATCATCATTCTCATCGCATCGCAAGTTTACTTTTACGACTGTGTTAGAAAAGACAGCATGAAATCCAAATGAAAACGATGCCAGATTGCAGAATGCGAAATTAGAATGCTGAGGTCCAGAATGCAAGCAATCTCAAGGCTTCCGTCTCCTCGCCGGACAGCCGGACACGACGAAGCCAGGGTTTTGATAAACCGTGACCCCGTAAAGTAAATATGCGAAATTGGATTCCAGGCGCCGTCCTGCCGCGCAGCGCTGTGCCATGCGGCGTTCGGCGTGAGTTGACAAATATTTGGTCATTGTACCAGTAAAACAAGGGCAGTCGCAAGTATTTATTGCGGGAAGCCAACATGTGCTTCTAATTTGTAAATTGCATGTTTGGTCCCACTTGGCGCCCGCATGCACCCAACACGAATCGCGATTCAAGAATGCAGTGCAGTGTGGAAAAATGTCATTAAGTGTCTAAAATTGCTTCTGGAGGCATAAAGTTTATTTCTGTGCTTTCTCTCTCACGCGACACAACTGGAACACAGAAACAAAGATTAACAAGGCAATTGGCCAGGTCATAATGTGGATGCGAAGGAGAAAAGTTACCTTGTTATTTGAACTTTCCAAGTCCATCGCTACGCCGCGATGGCGATGACATAACACGAAAATCGCGAATTCGCGATCCTGATCATGACGTTTCGTGGCACGGCCATGGCTAAATCGGCTAGCTAAATGTGAAGGCTACGACACGACTTCGACTTCGACTGGACGTAAGTGTGGAAAAGTTCACTTCCTGACAATGGCATGACGTGACCGTTGATTAGTTTTTCTCATAATGAGTACCACGTCGCACCATCGCGATCGCTGCCCGGCCTGGCATGGCCTCAAGTGTCAAGACAAAAGACTGGCCACAGTTACACCTCGGTACATTTTAGAACGAAACGACTCGAGGACTCGACCACACGTCAAAGGAAGGCACTCAGCTGATGGCCGCAGCGGTCGAGGTCATTTTGCCCTCTGTGGCCATGCTTTTAAATGTGGGATAAAGTCATTCACTGACACCTGCTACTAATGTCCAAAGATTGATGGGCTTTCTTTTATCTCCTTTATTACGATTATCGCAGAATACGGAGAATGTAGAAGAGAAATCTAGAATAATAAAATAAGCGAGCGTGGCACGCTCAGAGTTTTGCAGCGCAGCGAGAATAAATTGACTTTTTGTTTACAACTCTTGGAAATCTGCAAACTTTCTTGACTTGACTCTTTACTTTAATGATAACCATCATTTCCAGGCTCAAGTTCGATTGCCATTGCCATTGCCATTGCCTTATTTGTCGAACGAGGACGAGGGTAAGAAATACGACCAAGACGTGACGATGACGAGAGGAGGACAGCACCAGGACGGACTTGGCCCGGGCTCCAAGGTAATGCGAGGATTCATTAATCATGTTCATTCTCGACATGACACTGCACCGGACTTTCACTACAACTGCGACTGCCCGTGGCGCAGTGTCCAAACGCAATTCGCAACAAATACCAACCATTTAATGCATGAAGCCGACCAAACTTCATTAGCAACATATTCACCATTCTCTTTGAGAATCTTTTGCTGCAGTTCCTCGCAAAATTGGTAAAAAAACGCAATGGCAAAGCAAGCGCCAGCTAAGATAAAGATAACGATAGGCTTCTGATAAGTAATACCAGCAAAACCCGTGATTCGTATCGATTCACACGCTTTCATGCAAAGAAATATGGAAATGTCTTGTTTTCAAAAGGCATGGCGCCGCGATGCTGGAGAGGAGAAATTACAATGCTGATACTAATGGCAATAATGGCACAAAGATAATAAATGAACACAAGCACAAACGCAAATGGCAAGCATAAAAAGAAAGTGTGAAGTGAATAAATAGAAATACACAGTCAGAATAATGCATGCAGGTCGCCCGAGTCGGAAGAAAGCAAGACAAGACGTCCCACGTGGGCTCCATTTTTTAGAAGACTTTCTCCTTTGTGTTTTTACTTATACAGCTTGTACTTTCACTCCTGCGAAATCGACTCGGAATAAGAATGAGAAATGAGGACTGGTGTGTATTTTTTTTTACAGATTCGCAATATTCACAGTATTCAAATTCAAATCGTGTACACTCTTCCCATGCTGCCCGTGTTGCCACGTAAAATGGCGGCCTGAAACAATAAATCTGAGTTTGGGAAAGTGGATGTAATTTCTGTACGGAGAGTGAACAATGTAATAAAATGCTATTACTCTAATTGAAAGGCGGAGGAAACCTGCACTGCAGAAAATTGTACACTGGCAACTAGCGTTGTGTGGACAGAACAAAACAACGTCTTGGGCCACGTCTTGATTCTGGCTCCACTCGTCCAGAATGGGAGTGACCCGCGTCCTTATTAGATATTAGATTCGACTGCCTGCCCTATGATTAAGATGGTTGTCTTGCTTTCACGGCACATTTACTTTCGCTAATGACACAAATTACGGATTAGTCAGCGACACATTACGCGTACATATGAATGACCAATAATGAAATAAGGGAAACGGAAGGCCGTGACAGCGACAACTTATAATTAAGTGCTTCTTATAAACTATAATTACTATTCATATCTCATAATCGTCGTCGTTATCGTGTCCCGCAACTGCAGCCGTGGCGTGGCTGGTGTCCTGCACTCCTGAGGAGAGGCACAGAAGAGAACAGAAAACGGACAGCAGAGCGTAATGCATAAATTATGGGGTACGCACTAAAACTACGAGTACGGTAGGACTACAACCCAACGCAACGTCTTTTATGGAAATTAAATTGTGCAATTTGTGACGTGCATTATAAATACATTCAGACCACACGAACTGGGACTGGGACTTACGATTTTATGATTGAGCTGAGTCAGCTCTTTCTCCGTAACCTTCCGTTTCTGCTGCTCCGCCTGGGCGGCTTTGTACTGTGTGTACTTCTGAATCAGGAACATGATCACTGCTGTTTACTGGAAGTGGAAATGGAGCCTCAAGGACTGGAGTAGACTTTGATTGATCTTCTGTGCATTACATGAAACTGAACTGTTATTACTTGGCGATGCGGGCGATGTCACAATTGGAGGCAGGTAAGCTTAAAATAGTGTCACGACACTGAACAATGAAGACAACGATAACACAACAAACAGAGTCTCGGAGCCTAAACACTGAACTCGTATGTTAACTAACGCAATTCACTGATTCACTAATCTTTGGCCACTTAATCGGTTGTGCTCTGCAAGCAGGAATTGAGGCGCGGCACAATTAAACGTAATCTCGATGAGGAAGCTTGAATTAAAGATCACGGCTCACAACTTGATTTCTTGTTCTTGGGAGGATGCAGCGACTGTGATTCCGTTGATTTTTCATTTGTGCTTGACACTTACACAATGCTTGGAAGTAAATTGAAACCAAGCATACCATCGAAATCGTGTTTCTTTGATCAGTAGAAACTGATTCGTTGTCCAGTCTGTCAGTCGCCTGACTGACGTGACTTGACTTGACGTGGCCTCGGTGAAAGCTCCTGGCAAAATGAGCTTCCTCCAGAAACTCGTCGGGGAAATCGCAAAACGCAGCGTGAGGCAAAACTTTCTCTTTCGGGAAAAGGAGAGAACGAGCAGGCATAGGCAGCAGGACTTTTGGATGGAGTTTCTCTTTCTGTTCTGGAAGCCAGACTAAATTGCACGACGACACGGACGCGGCACGGCACGCACGCTAAAGTTTTCGCTCTGCCCTGTCAAGTGTTTGACTCTGAGCCTGAGTTTCACATTTGCAATCGTACACGTTACTCGTTTAAGCGCGGTTTTGCTCTGCTAGCTCTATTCTGTGCAAAAAACAAAATTTTGGGAATCCGCTCCACTCCGGTAACGGTTTTGATGAACGGGTACGAAAGCGATCTGCGATGCAGCCTGAGCCTTTTGTTCTCGTGGACGTGTACCCAATCTGAATGAGAAACTTTGTTATTGCTGTGCAGAGCCTTCCCCGTGCCTTTCTCCGTGTTGAGCCTTTCGCGACTCGACGTTGTCGTATTTGCTCTACATTCAATTCCATGCTGGTGCTGGCGCCGGGCTCCGTTTCTGCATTGATAAAGCCTGGTGATAAAATAGCAAATGCTCTGGACGCAAAATGCTGAAACTGAAATGCATCTTTGCTTGTTGCGCTGTTCTGTTTTTCCCTACTGCTGAGCTTGGCGCTGGTGCTGGCCTGGACCATCGTCGTCGCCATGCGATGCAGTATCCCTCGAGGGTTCACTCGACATGTCCTTTTGTCTTGTGTCATGCATGGCATGGCATGGCGGTGCTGCTCTGCTTCGTTCTGAAGGTTACGCAACGCGGCTCATAAATTCGCTGAGGCTAATTCGAAATTCAAAGATACGGCCCACATGTGCTGCATAAACATGTCGAATGATTCTCATTCTCAAGCTGATGCTGATTTATGCTCATACAAATCAGTGAATTATGGAACGAAATGATGCTCAATCTCCATTTTGCGTCCGCGAATGGTGAATGGAGAATTCATCCATTTTTTTAAACTGGGTCGTTCGTCTTGCCTCTTGTGCGCGAATTTGTGAATTTTCACATTACGAATTCTGAACCAGCCTCCACTTCCGCAATTCCGCTCCCGTCGACTCGCGACTTCCATTCGCACTTCTTCTTAACATAACTTTTCTATGCTCAGAGTTCTTCCTGTCAGTACAGTTTAAATTCTGTTTATACCGCAATGAGAAGTGAAAGTGAAAATGGAAAACCGAAGAGAGAGCAGGTTGAAAGCCAAAATAGAATCCTGTTCGTGGCATTTTCTTTGGCATTCTCGTTACGGTGATCCGTTTTGGCTTGGCTTGGCGAAATTCCAGCTCCTCCGTGAAACTTTCCAAAAGTGACGTTGGCACCGTCATAAAATACGATGACGTCAGGCTGCTGCTGAAACGCTGAACAATGGAACAAGGCAACTTGCCAAAGGAGAAACGAGAAGCCTGAAAACGCTTGGATCGATACGATACGATTTCCCAGAGTCGTCGAGTTGGAGGCAGCAGCATCTCCAGCAGCGTTGAGCGTATTTGCTTTGCGTATCCGCCAGCTTTGGCTTTGGCTCGCTTTCTCTTGCCTTCTGCTTTCATCTCCGTACGATTTGTTGTATTATCTCTCATGCATGCAGTGCTGTGCCGTGACTTCAGCTCTCAGTAGGCTCATTACATCGAATCTAATCTTGTCTTCGCTTTTCCATTCAAAATAACGTGTCGATTTATAGAATATCCTTTCGGCATTGATTTTCCAACGTATTTGTACCCGTGGCACCAGAAAAAGAAGACGTTTTAATTCGTTTTCTTGCATAGTAAATTTTCTTTTAGCCATGTACGCCTTTCATCGAGTAATGATAAGCTGGTTACGGTTAGGCGGTAACTAAAAATTATGATAATGATTATGGTCCTTACACATTTAATGATATTTATAGAAAACTTCACGCTAGACTACTTCAAGAAATGTAAAATTCCGTCCAGGGAACTTGGAATTTAGAACCTGCTAATTTTAATGCTACGTTAATGTTGTTCTAAGCTTGATGAGGAAATACGACGCTAAAAACAACTCGAGTTCCAATAATTCGTTAAGAAAGCGATAGCGCAAAGTATTAAGTTATGTGATTGAATGTTGGCTCAGTTTTCCATGATTTCGTACGAGTCCGAAGACGAAACGTCGTCTGACTCGTCAAAAGTACGCTGGCGCTTTCGCACATTCCACTGCAAGCAGTCAGCGAGCGAGTCAAACCAGTCTTGGATCTGGTCTTGAGCACAAATCGATGGAACCGGAAATACTGATGTTGTGACGGACAGACTGCAAGAAAAAGAATTCACATAAATTAAAATAATTATCCAGCTGTTGGAGGGCAATATTTTATTAACTTACGCATCGCCATGCTGAAGTTCCTGACGATTTCTGCCGTCAAATGAGACCCAAGCTGTGTTTCTGCTGTCCGGCGATATTTTGATCTGTGAATTTCAGATATGTGAAATTAAGGTTCATGATTACGTTAAAGATGGTCTTTTCTCCAAGTAAAAGTACCTTCAGCTCAACTCCAGCAGGCACAACAATGGGTCTGAAAGACAGCGAGTGAGGGCAAATTGGCGTGATCATAATGGCAGGTACTGAAGGATGAATCATTGAGGCACCAGCAGCTACAGCGTAAGCTGTACTCCCCGTCGGAGTAGAAACGATGAGCCCATCCCCTTGCACAACCGTGACGTGCTTCCCATCGATGAAAAGATCGACGTTGGAAAGATATGGACTTGGTCCACGATCCACAACTACTTCGTTTAGCACGAGAAAGTTCAATGGTGATCGATTTAAGGAGTTCTTTCGCTCAGCTTCTGTTTTGTGATTGGTCCCATTCACGACGGCGTTCAGGACGCCTGGCAACGGATGAGATTCACCGTTCGTTGGAGTGTGAACGTCCTCGATTGCATGGCGTCTCTTCAGAGTGCATTTCAGGCGACTGCGAAGCGTAAGAGCCGCATTTCCTAAAAACATATTGAAGTCTCGTTTGAAAAAAAATAGTTGAAGTAGTTAAAAACTTCTGGCAAACATTTACGCGTACCTTCAAGGACGTTGGTCACTTGATCCTGGAAGTTATCAAAGAGGAAAGGAGTAAGAAAGCCCAAAGAACCCAAATGGAATGCCATCACTGGAGGCACAGATTGCTGAAACAAAAACATGAAGAGTTAAATTAAACGCACAAATAGCTTGCTCAATAAGTCTGTTGGCTGGAACTTACTTGAAACAAGGAAGATGCATACAAAAGTGTTCCATCACCACCTGGTTAGCAAAATTATCAGAATTATTATTTGCTCATTCGGCGTTCATCCAACAACATGAGAATGAGAGAATGAGAATGAGAGTTACGCTTTATTTAAAAAAGTGATGCTGTCACTTTGAATTTCGGTCAGGACTGAGACGTTGCAAACGTGACAGGAAATTAGAGATCAGAGATCAGAGATCAGAGACAACAATTTGTTGGAGGAAATACAACCATGAAGAAATCGTACAAACAAGCTTCCCTGGATCGCTTCCTAGTCACCGAAAACCAAGCTGGCCCTTCATCAAAAGTTATAAATGGTAAGTGCAAAAAAATTCCTCAAACTTTCAACGTGTCAAGTTTAGGTGCCAGATTACGGTGAGTATTTTAATTTCAGATACTGGCGTCAAGGTCATGGAGTACGAAAGCCCACGTGTAGATGTGCATTACATTAATCATGGAAATGGAACGTATTCGTGCAAGAATCAAAACAAAAAAGGAACTGATAAAGTCTGTGGAGAACAAATTACTGCTAGTAAGAAAGATCCAATAATCTCGCACTGTTATAGCTGTTACCCTGAACTTGGTGAACGGCAAAGATTAAGGAAAATTCAAAGCAGGAAGAGAAAGCCTGAAGTTTATCAAGAACAAAACAAAAAGCAGTACGAAAAGTTCAAGGAGAATTTCAATTTCAGATTTCAGATTTTTTTCAGATTTTTTTCAATTTCAGATTGTAGCAAAATATCGAAGCAAATGTGAAGACGCTCCGGACTCTATCCAGTGGAGATTTGCAAACAAGAATGCTGAACGTCTTGCAGCACGCAAGTTGTCAGAGGACGATAAGATAGATGCACAAAAATTGGCAAGAGGTAACCATCCTATGCTCTGCGTCACTGAAGACTGTGATCTCATCCACAAGGGGAAGCTTAAGACGAACTTCTACGGCAAATTCCATGCTGACATCGAAAATATCAAGGAGCTGGATTTCTCTGAACTTTTCTAGAAGTGTCTATGTTTTTCTTAAGCCGTTAACTTAAGGTTGTTTCTAAATACGTAAAACTTTACAAAATTTCATTTCTGTTAGTGTTGCTATCATTTGAACTTCGTATTCGTACACTATTTCTCACTGCTCAATTCTCTTGAAATTTCAATAAGGTATGTAATGCTATGGGTTTTATAGCTATTTATTTACCAAGACAGATGATAAAGTCAATCTTATCTGTCAAATCATCACGGCCTTCACGAAATACTTGAAGCTTCTCTCGAATTGAAAGAAATTGTGTGTTCTTGTTCAAGGCGACATCATCGAGAATCGCCGACTCAACATGCACGACCATTCGTTTCTCCTGTAAAAAAGACGAGATTATGGCGATGAGGCTTTGAGGCTGGCTGATCACCAATTCATGTGCATGCATACCTCAATCAACCATCTTGTCAGCTGAACAAACGGATTCAGCACAGAAATGTCACGAGTCTTCTTGATGACAAGTACCGTCAACGGCGTCTTGTACCAGGTCAGGCGCTGAAATGCGGGATCCTGGATTTGCCTACAAATAGCATAAGAATGGGTTAATTTATAAACGCGACATGAGAAAATCCACTGAGCACTGAAATATTTTGTCATGTGCTGTCATAAACCATGGTCAGTCGAATTAAGGGTCCGACCTTAACCTATTTTCAGTCATTTCAGTCGTAACTACGAAGATAGAGGCTGTGAAAGGGTAAAAGTTTCAAGTTCAAGGTCTGTTTATGCCTAATGCGTCGCAGTGCCCGATGGAATTTCCCGATGCTTTAATATTTACGGTGGCATTGCATCAGTTTTTCCTTAACGATTGTTCAAAAATGGTTCTAATGTCAAATCGCCCAATGTTTTCCGTCTGAAACCAGAATCGTTCTGGAATTTGCGCGAAAAAATGTGAAAAATGCCGGCCCGGTAGTCGCGTCGCAGCCTGCTCGGGCACCTTTCCTTTTTCCAAATCTGTCTCTAAACAACTAATCATTCGAATTGAAAAATTCTTTCTCTCTGCTAACCCCATAATCATAATCATCGTTCAATCGTGTCTGTCCCGTGCCGAGTGCGAGCATTCCTCGAATTCTTTGCATTCCTGAGATTTTAAACTTTAACAGGTGAAGCCGGAGTGATGCACCGTCGTCGTGTCGTGTGCTATTTGACGTGGTGCATTGCAACAGATCAAAGAGAAAACAGAAAACTGTAATCATCTTGTCACAATTACTGATTGTCCGCCACGGCCACGGCCCAGCCAGCAGCCACATTCCATTCAGAGACGCGTCGAAATGTCTTGCGATTATGTGCCACATACCTTAAATATTTATGGTTATTTATACGCAATGGCAAAACGATGCTTTGAACGCCTCAATTTGAATGGGGAGTTTAGTTTTATGAAGGCACCATAAAAATCTCGAATTTAGGCGATTCTGTCGCCCAGGCCCTTGCACAAAATGGACTGATCGGACCCTGGCCCTGGCCGGCCTGCCCCAATTCTTTCAATGCTACACAAAATACATTAAAGCAGCCACCGTCACTTACCATATAAAACGGTCACGAACCACGATTTTCATTGTACTTGTAACCCTTTCTGAGCCTGACACGGCAAAACCGTCAAAACCCTCACTGCACAAGCACCACGACAAAGACTCGAGACGCGTCCACGTCCAAGTGCAAAGAGCAGCCAGCAGCGGCAGAACTCTCAAGAATGGAAAATGCAAAGACACTGACCGCACAGTCCATTTTATTATGCGATTTTATACGAGGCGAAAAACAAATGAATACGAGCACGAGCACGGATTGACTCCTGTCAAAACAAAAAGTGTACAATACACAGAAAGGGATGGACGACTGATTGCCTTATCTTATGCAATGCACTGGCGGTGCGAATGAATTTTCCGTTATCCAGCTGTAGAAGGCGCAAGATGAGACTTTGGGGATCTTCTTTCTCATTACGTAAATATTATTCCCATTGTTGTTGCTTGGCTTCGTGTATGTCAGATACAAGATACTCAATCACGAACTGACCGCGGACGGCGGACGCAGACTGCCTAAACCAATAATTACCACACCACAGTCAAATGATAACTTTCAACTCGGCACTTATCGACTGTGGCTGGTGTATTTTCTCAGAAGTGACGACGACTGCCACTGCGTTAACCCTTCAATGGCACTGGCGCATGGCGGCTTGACTCTGACGTATTTCGAATATTAGTAAGTCATGGCCACCTGACAAGCGTGATCGAGTGAACAGTGAATAAATTGATTTTAAGTCAAGGGCGATGTGAAATGTGAAGCCACCTTCGGAAAATTCAATGCAAGGCAAATGCAGTCCGCGTTTTTGAAGTTTAAAATGCCCTGACTCGACTCGGTTTAAAATCAACTGCGAATAGAGTTAAAAGCTGAGGCTCACATCGTACGTGTTACGTGTGAATCAATTTGAGGTTAATTGATTTGACTTTATTGTAGCAACATTAATGCGAATTGAATTGTGGCCACACACCGCAGTCATGATTTAAGAACAAGAAACGAGACTCGTGATTGCGATTCTTTCTAACAAGAAAGATAAAAGGATAAAAACATACCCACGTACGCAAATCGTAAATGCGCTTACGCTAATAATATTCATCATCATCATTACAATTTCACGCTTATTCTGGAAAACTCCAAACTGATTCCCCGCCCGTGAGAAATTACGTGATCGTGCTGGCTGATTGCTTAACATCAGTCGGCTCGGCTCAACGTGTGTGGGTTACATGATGCATTGCATTGCAATGACTTGTCAGTTCACGGGTCAGCATTCGATTCGATTCAACATTTAAACCCAACGAACTCTGAAGCTGGGACCATGTAAGCGAATTGTGTACCTCTGGGAACTTTCCAGGCGTGTATGTAATTAAAGCACAAAATCCCAACATTTTCGATTCAGACTTCCCCGAAATTCTCAGCTTTCAGGATGTAAATGGATGAACGTAGTCAGTATCAGTCAAAACAAAGTCGTGATGTTCACTGGCCGGGCTCGTGATTCGATTCGGCTTTCGATGTTGGGCAAGGGCAATGGAAATTAACATTGAAAAAATTAAAAATCATCTCGTCATTTCGCACTCGTCGGGGTTCATTTTGACGTCAATTTCTAATTGAAAACTCACTTTCTCTTTCTCATTAAATGATTATGAGGTGTGTGGTCTACCAAAATACGATTCGAAACCATTAATTTCCTCATTTTTCAAGATTCTGACTTGATATGCATAATTGGCTACTGTGTGCAAGGTGCAATCGTGCAATTTAGAGTTCGCATCATAAAAGGCTATAAAAATGCCACTGGAAATAGAAAATTGCAAAATGGCGCAAAGCAATCATTACCGATACTGTTGCGCGAACGGTCTCATCGTTGCGGTACAGTTGTGCAGAAGGCTCACAGGTTAATTAATTTAGCAATTTAGCTCTACTTGACACACGCGTTAAAGTACACACACGAATTACAAACTTCGATCACACTCCACTGACTCCACAAGATTCAAGTCACAGTCTCAAATCTCAAGTCAAGCACATGTTTTTGTTTTTAGAGTGGTCCTGCATTCTAGCACAAGATCGTAAAGCAATTCCACGAACGGTAATTAATTGTTGAACTTTATTTAGAACAGGGACAGTTGTTGATGAATTTGAAGGATAAGTGCAAGCCGAAGCTGAGGCAGTGGCAGGGCCGAATTCCATGCCTCTGTCTATGATTTATGATTCCAAGAGTAAATTTAGAAATTAAGTCACTCGAGTTCCATCGGGATTAGATAACATTGGCAGAAAGGCCCACAATGTATCACTCGAGATTGCTAAATGGCAAATATGCCCATCCTTCTGGATATGCCTGAATTTATAACAGATTAGCAGTCAAGAGTCAAGTGACATGTGAGAATTGAGTCATCTTCCCTGACAGGCCGACATGACATGTTAACACTTAACATGTTGAATCACTCAATCACTTTGCAATATGTTCAAGGGGGAGGGTGCAACTTTATTGCATTGCCTGGAATTCAGACTCTGGACCCTGCACCACATGACAAGATGGCATTCCCTTCCATATCACAATTTCCAGAAGGTTGGACTTGCGATGCGACGAGCTCAGACGTGTTTGCAAATAAAATGACATAATTCGCGGCCCGCACAATTGCTAATTGTATACTCTAATTGCTTTGCTGGATGCACTCTCCAAAAATGCAAATCATGCTCAACTCAGGTTTGCCACTTTAGAAATTAGAAATGTCTTGACTAGGTGCTGCATTGGCTGTGGACTTTGACCAGCGCACGAACGCAAAGTCACGTAGTGAATACTATTAAAATTAAGTATTTATGAAAGTCCTTGAAAAACACATGATTCGCGCATGAGTACGAGTTTGAGTAATCGAATTGTCTTCGAATTGAGCACCCAAAACCCTCAAAGTGTCCCTTCGTCCATTCGTCAAGTCAGGCAGTCAAAGAAAAGAAACTCGTGATTTGACTTACATGACCATCGCCGAGTTCTTCATGATGCGTCCACATGGCCCAAATTGCTGAATGGGTGACGGAGCATTCAATGACCTGGTTCGCCTGCAGAGACAAAAACAAAAACAAATGTAATTAGAGCAACCGTTTAACATTGAGCTTAAGACGTACGCAATGCCATCGAAATACTGCTTAAGAAATCATTTTATCATACTCACACACTGTGGCAAAGGAATTGCTGATTGCTCATCGTTCATTCACATTTTATTGCTAATTTATTTTACGACTATGCTAATTAGCGATCATGCCATAAAATTCGCAACTCATAGCGACATAAGAGCGAAGATCAGCACTCAACAAGAAGACGTGAAGACATGAAGACATCACACCACTCGGTAAAATATGAATCAGGTCATTTCCTCCTTGGTTTATTGTTTATTGTAGCAAGCAACGTCCAACGTGTCATTAAGTAATTGCACGCAGGGCAGAATATTTGGGCATTAGGCTGGGAAATCGATACAGGAAATCAGCATCAATACATAAAGCACAAGCACGAGATTCATTTTTATGAATGAAATCCGCAAATCCACAAACCACAATTGAGATAACCTTTGCCTTTGCTTTGCTCAATCGCAGCCGCTGTTGGCACGGTCGCTCAATTGATAACGATAGTGCATTTATCAATGAAATAGAAAACCGTCAATTGAGTGAATTGTCAATTGAAATGCGTTGCGTTCGTTGGAATGACTCGACATTTTTAGCAACTTTTTATCTTGTAGGAAGAGGAAGTTGTAAATAGTAAATTGTAAATAGCAATAGTCAAATTGACAACGTGTCTCTTGTCGCGTCGATCGTGTGCTGCGTGTAAATCTTAAATTCATACATTGAACTTGAAGCAAGGCACAAGGACAAAATGCAGAAGCGCAATGGATAATTCGCAATCGTGATCAGAAGCACGGCTGGATAAAGATGAAAGATTCAACGTATCACAGAGAGTATTGCGAAGCGTTCGTGGCTGGACACGCGCCATATGTTCAAATGCTAAATGCTAATGAGAGTTTATGTGTCCGACAACCAAAGCGAAGCAATCAAGGCTCAATACCTTGTTTTGCTGTTGTGATTGCGATTACTCGACTCAATCTCGTTCCTCACTGTCAAGGCCGCTTAGCGCAAAAGCTAAAGCGGCTTGGTCAACAGTTAGCAAATGGCAATGACAGTCAAATCTCGGCCACACAAACGACGATTACGATAACTTTATGCAAATCACGTCTGCCTGCATATCTTCTGTCATACGGTCGATGAGTGGCAACGTCGTGGTCGTGATTGATTGATTGATTACATATTACAGCGACTATTCTATCGACTATCGACCAACTTCCGTTTCCTGCTCGCTCAACTTTTCTTTCTTTAAGCAGTAATTAATTTTAAAGCTACAACTCTTACGGCCAAGTTCCAGAACGACTTCTTCGCTCGTACAGCGAGTCGTCTTCAGACGACGACGACGAAGCTGAGCTCGAGCTCGCTGTCGAAGATGCTGACAGAAGGCTGTCATCGTCCAGACTGGTCGCGGGGTCAGTCAGTAGGTTGCTCACACTGGTGCTGACGTTGGTACCGCTGCTCGTTTCGGAGTACTCACGACTTCCACGTGGATGGATCCAAAGCTTTTTTCGGAAGATGGTCTCGAGTTGTGTCGGCTCTTTCCCATTCGCAGCACTGCCGCTCCCGCCGCCAAGCCAAGATTCTAACACCATTTTGCTGAGACCTCGGTTTCTGTTCTGATCGTTCTGGCTTGGAACTTGCTAAATGTGTTGTCTGCAGTTGCAGTGTCCGTCAGTCAGTTAAAAGACGATGTAAGGTCCATAAGGCAAACGCAATGAAATTGCGGAGTCTTTCGTTCAGATTATTGCTTTGAGACTTGCGACGTAAGACTGCCGACGTGCCGACTTGTGGTTTTGGTGGCAGATGCAGGCTCGTGGCTTCGTAAGTACGCGTTCGTGTACGTGCGATGCGGTAATGTGAGAACAAAAGTGTCCAAGTTCTCACCCGCTCTCATAAACACATGTACTCCACGTACTTAATGAGCTTAACTCGATTTTAATTAATGGCTATCACTTATTTCGCTTATTGCGCTTATTTCGCGGTAAAGAATAGAAATCCCAACCTAGAGCCAGTGCACTCCTCCTTGACCAGGCCACAGGTTGCAAGTTCTGCAAGCGTAGCAAAGGGGCAATCGCAATTCTATTATTACTCGAGCTAAACACGCAACCTGAACCTGAATCTAGTTCAAACGAACAAAACAAGTGACAAAAGAAAGAGAAAAGTGGGTCAGCTAGACCTGTGGCACAATTCTTCGTTATTTTCGATGCATTACGAAAGAAATTGATTGATTTCGGCGAATGAAACGATACCGCGTAATCTGATTTTATAGTAACGAAAAATTTCGCAGACTCTTGTTGGCTTTGTTTGCTTCTATGCTGTTCTGTCAACACGAAATTGACAAAAGTCATCAACTTTCAGTTTTTATGATGGATGAGCTTGAGTTTGAGTTGTTTTGAATTCGCTGAACTCGTTGAGTTTGCTCTTCGTCTCGGTCTCAGTGATGCCGATGCTCTGGTCCCAACTTTCTATTCTTGTTTGCTGTTTTGTCTCGAATGCTAATTATAGTCTAAAGTCCAAATCTTGACTTATGCCTGCGTCTGCGTTGCGTTCTTGGTCGCGGAGAGCTTCACGTATCTACGTTCACGCCGACGCCGAGATTTTCAGAATGACGCACAGCACAAAGCGAACGGAGAAGACAGAAGAGAAACTTCCACTCCGTCCGTCAAATAAACGAAATACGAAAATCACAACAGAATCACGATAATCATGAATCTTCGCAGTAGCTTCGAGCTGAGCGTGGAAAAGGTCTCACGTTATTCTGCTGGACCACCTGATAAATCGGTCTGTCCAGTAAAATGCAAACAACTCGACTAGTGATTAGGACTCGAGTTGAATTGCCTATTTATGTACAACAACCTGACCTGTCCTGTCAGCTATTGCCATTGCCTATCGTTCACGTTGCATGGCTTGGCAGCTTGGGCTCGCGTTACTAAACAACTAAACTAAACAGTAGTGCAATGGCAATAAAGAAGAACCTTTCCCTGTTTCCCTCTGAGTTTCGTTTAGCTTCAGCTTTAGCACGGCATAACATAACTCATATCATAAGGATAACTTCAATCCTTTAGCTTTGCTTGACGGAGTCGTCTCGTCTTGTCATTCGTTGCGGTGCCGTATCTCAATCGCTTCGCAATTCGCAGTACAACATTGACATCGAATCCACCGTATGACAAAACATTGATATTAGATAGCACTTTAGCGTTTACCAGAGCAGCACAGTGCAAACTCGCGGTTAGCTTTACTAGCTTGCGCAACGGCAACGCAGCGTCAGCGTAGTAGAAATGGTCAAAAATCCCAGGCGTCACTTTATTAAGTATGCACGCGCAAGGTCGTTAGCTGTTAGCAATTAAATACAAAAGCCAAGGCACACACATGCCGCCGCGCTGCAGAGTTTAGCAAAGCCAGTGCCGGTGTTTGGAATTTACTGGACACAAGCGCACACGTTTGATGCGAATTCTTACCGTGCATTCTCGTCGTTGGCTGGATTTCCATCGCTGCATCCGTCAATCAGCAGCAGCCAGTAGCAATGAAAGAGAGAAAAATAGAGAAAACAGCATGAAATCCCAAAGCATAGAATTTGCAAATTGTATTTATTCTAAGAATTCTACAACCACAAGAACCAGAGGGAAACCCCAAATCGACCCGGAGTCCGACACCAGGAATCCAATCACCGAGGCGTGATTCGCGAAAGCAGAATTACCATATTACTGGTTTGAGGTAAAAGTAGTATGAGTTGATTACATGACCCACGGGTCTGGAAACAGAACTTTACAACAAAAAGTGGAAGTGTTGATATTAAAATATGAATGACGCGTTGCTTGCTAAATTCCCAAATTCCATGTAAAGTGAAGACTTGTCCGACAAGTCACATTATTTGCGATCTCAGTTCAACTGCCACTGCGGTCTGGATTGGACAAAAGATTAGGCAGTCAGTCCAAACCGGTTCACGCATCAGAAATGTAAACACCGTTTGAATTCTGATTGGCCCACTTGCCCATCGTAAGTTTCAGATTAACTACTAGATTGAGAGGGGCTGCTGCTTACCTGAACGTAAGTCGTTTATCATCCGCACAGGCTCCGGGAGCAGCACCAATTTTGCAAGCTACCAGTGGCGGATTTCTCGACCCAGAAGATGACTGAACCTGACCGTGCCCATGGCCAGGGCCTTGTGGATCATTTCCATGATGGTGGCGATTTGGACCAGAAGGAGGCTTGTGCTCCACGACTGTTGGCAAACCGGAGCTGGACGAGGCTGAACTCATGACCATTGGAGTGCTGTATTGATTATCTTGACTATCGACCGACGCTGAGGATTCCGCGGATGAGGATCTTTGCTGCTCCATCGCGGCTGATTTGGATTTGTGATCACAACACAAATGATGCTCCAACTCCAACAATACAACCGATACTGCTGATTGTCGCGTTTCGATTCACCAGAGAAAAGAAAGTTGGAAACGGAATGTAATTGTACTTGTGATTGACTCGTCGAGATTGAGATTGAGTTGATTGGCGATTGAGAATAAGAAATTGCGTACTCAGTTAATTGTACGCCATCATAAATCGAATATCACTTGATTTTCATCACTATCATATGCAGGCCCACTTGATTAGCTTCGCTTTTGTGACTTGACTTGGTCGTAAAACTTCATATCACAACGTGAATAATTGCCAATTGCAATCACGGAATACTCACTCGATGTGCTGTACATAATTATGAGTTACGGCGCTTAGTGCTTGTGACTTATGCATGGATGCCAATACGCTTTATTGATTTGACTGATTGTTGACTTGACTTGACCGTTGACCCTCTTTTGAATTGACTAGCTGTACAGTTGCACGTTGCAGCCATTAAAGAGATATAATTACAGCGTTACACGAGGAAGAGCGAAGGGAAAGAGAAAAAATTTACGAATTTGCTTCTTAGCCAGATCTCAGGTCACATGGCTCAGGCACGACGGTGGGGCTCACGAACTCTGCGTACGTGCATCCGTGTGTGGCAGTAGTGGCTTGGCTACTCTCAAGAACCAAGAACAAAGTCCTCTTCTTATCCATCGTTATCTCCATTCGCTCCAGCTTCATCAGCTGAACAACTAGCATTAACATTAACACTAGTTTTGCTAACATTAGCAAAAAACGTTTCCTATGGTTAAGCCAAGTGTCAGGAAATGACGCATAATTGTTTACAAAGCCCCAAGTTTAATCAATTCGGTCCAAGAACCCGAGGCATGAATTCTTGCTGTATTCAGCTGCTAACTTCACGCAATCGCAAATCCCAACCGGTTCGGATGCTAAATTGGAAGCATGCTGTTCTGAATAGGACACCTTTGGACTACCACTTCAAAATTACATTTGCAAGTTGCAATCTGCATTCACCCGTCGGCATGGGTCAAGTAATCTCCAGCGCAGTCCACATTACGTTGATGGTGCTCACCGTCCTCCTAATTATCCAAGGAGTCGTGCACACCTACGATATAAATTCGACCCAATTCGTCCCATGCGTCGGGTTCATCTTTGGCGTCGTTTTTCTGGTGTGTGTGCTCAGTGCTGCCTGGAATGGATGTGGAGGTTGTGGAAGTTGGAACGGGAACCCGAAACGAGGCGCAGTCGGTGGAAATCCAAGCAAGGAAAACACGAAGGTATTCCGATAGCGACTCCAGAAAACTCACGACCAGGCCCACGACGCCAGGAGACGCTACCCGCCGGGATTGGCGAATTATAACGTACTTGTAGCTATATTCATGTCAAAATTAAAGGCGTAGAGACCTTCGCTAGTATTTATCCTGTCGGTATGATTAAATCAAAATTTACATTATTTTAATTCGTGCCATTTATATTAGGACATGCGAGCAGTTAATTTTAGAATCACATCGTTTTCGCTGCGCACAAGAATGACGTACATTTGTCAGGATAACGATTTGGAATATCAGGAAAGTGAAATCATGTGTGTGCCTCATTTTGTAATTAGCTGAAGATGATTCTCGAGGTTGGTTGTGCTTTGAATTTCAATGAGTTTCTCCCAAATCATTCTACGAGACGAGACGTGTGATCAGGCAAATATTTCATTATGCTCGCTCAAATTATTGTCACTGCGCCGGAGTAATTGGCTATTGGCATTAGTCTTTCGTGATGTGAAATGTATTCTCGTGCATGATTCCGAAACTACAAACTACGCTGCAATTCGAATTATGGAAATGATTTGTTACTGCTGACGCTGACTGCCGAGGATCATCAAGCTTTAAACTGTAAGCTGAGGACGCATTATTCAGTTTTTATCTCAGATCATAGCAGACAAATTTGTCGAGCGTTGTACGTGTGCAAACGTTCTCCTCGGGTTCTAAAAACTAGCAGGCATTTCAAATTAAGTTAAATAGTCTTAATTTCCGGTTTTGATTCGTGTCCAGTTTAAAGTCCAGCTGTGATAAAATATAAAGGCTACGTTACGTGTTGTGCTTTAATTTCGACACGCGGCGTCTAAAGAGCGTGTCCATAAGTGTCAGCGAGTCGTGGCCGTGACTCTTGTCAACTTGTCAGTGTCGTGTCTATGTGTCATGCGCGTCTTTGTCTTGTCAGCTTGCAGCAGCAATAAAAATCTCTCTCCCAGCTGCATTAATGTAGTTAAGTTTGATTTTATTCGTTTTATTGCTTTCGAGAAGTGCATGAGTCAGCATTCCGTCTTTCAGTCAATAAAGAGTCAATAATAGTTCCAACGCCAATCCGGCATTATAAGTGCAATAATAATACAAAGAAGTTGTGAAATCGTCGAACCTGAGTCTTATGTGTTTTATCCAAGACAAAGACCGAGATTAGGAACATTACGTAACTTTGCATCAACAACGACGTCGACACTTTTGTTGGTGTCTCAATTCAGTCGCTAGCTGAGCCTCGGCTTGGGTCCCCCGTTGCATTGAGCGGCTGCAAGTCCTTGTTTCTTCTACGGTAAGTTCGGTTCTACAGTGCGGTCTTATCTTTCGCGTGCAATAGACGTAGAAACGAATTCTCCGGCTGGTTTCGGAGTAAAACCGAAACTCCAAGTTTTGTTTTGTGCATGTGCGCCTGCTCTCCTGCTGTGTTTTGCGAATATTCGCGAGCTCAGCTGAGCAAGCAAAAGTGACTGTCAGTGATTCGACGTCCTGAAATCAGCAAAATGCACGCGAAAAGTTAATTAATTGGCAAGTTCGAATTCGTAAGTTCTGTTCATGTCCATTACTAATTTATGCTTACGTGTACAGTTGCAATATTGCCTTAATCTTAACTTCTTGCTCTTTCATAGAATTTTAGCAAAGCGTGATTGCATGCACAAAAATTGGAACAATTGGCGTCTTTTCTTAGAAGAACAACCAGGAAGTTGGTGCTGCTGACAGCGACAGCGACACTACGTCAGATCTGACAAAAGAGCATACGGATTCACTTCGCGGATCTGAATGCTTGAGTCTTAATTGAATTACACAACGGAAAACAGTGAGGATCCTGGAGATAACTGGGTAAGATGAGAAAGTTTTTGCTAAAAGATTGCAGCTGGCAAGTGGCCGTGGCGCCGCGAGGCAAGGTTTTGTGACAATAGTCTAGAAGTCAAGGCTGGATTGTTTTATTGTTTAGTTTAGACTTGCATTAAGGCTAGGCACGACCTATGACTGCGTCTGGTCTGCTGTCCACAAGATGAACTTGTGATTTCGTTCAAACATTTGATTGTCACTGTTTACTAACATGTCTGAGGTTATGCAAATAACCTGCACGTGAATTTAATCCTGACGCTGTACATTCACTTATCATGTGCATTTGCATACAGGTGAGACTGCTGGTGGAGACAGAGTTCAGAGATCTTCGCGAGTTCACTTCAGCCAATTCAGCTTTCAGTGGCTACAATTGGACAACGCAGTTAATTGGATGTAGTTTCACATTGTTGTTTGTTTTGGGGATCATTCGTATCCGCGAGCATAATTCAAGATGAAGTTTGCGGAGCATCTACAGGCTCACATAACACCAGAATGGAGGAAGCAGTACATCAACTACGAAGTAAGGCCCCGATTCGAGGGACCAGCACCAGGGCGAAGTTTAATAATTCTTCCGCAATTGTTTGGAACAGGAAATGAAAGACATGCTGTACCACGCAGTTGAACAGCATCCGTCGCCCGAAGTGGTTGAAAATGAGGTCTCTGAAAGATACTACGCGCAGTTTGATGAAGTATGGTTTCAGTATTGCGAAAAGGAGCTTATCAAAATCAACACTTTTTATAATGGTAAGAATTACACGCGGGTCGCGGACTTACTTGCAAAATCATATCAAGTCTTGATACCGTCGCTTTTGGTTGTTATTAAGAAAAATTGTCGGAAGCCACTCGAAAGTACGTCAATTTGCGCACCGATCTGGAAACAATTCGGGCGCAGGAGGAAGGCAGTCAAAGTGGGGGCATGTTGAGTGGAATCAGAAAGCGGAGGGACAAGGCAGTTCAGTTCTTCGGAGGACGACGGGAACCAATTCGTAAATCTCAAGACTTGAAGTTGGCATTCAGCGAATTCTACCTGAGCCTGATTTTACTGCAAAACTATCAAAACTTAAACTACACTGGATTTCGTAAGATTCTCAAGAAACACGACAAACTTCTGCAAACACCGACTGGAGCCCAGTGGAAGGAGGACAAGGTCGACTCTGCAGCTTTCCACACAAATAAAGACATTGACAAACTAATTCATGAGACTGAAGCAAGTGTCACGAATGAGTTGGAAGGTGGAAACCGTCCAAAGGCAATGAAACGCTTGCGAGTGCCTCCACTTGGCGATCATCAGAATCCGTGGACCACTTTCAAGGTAGTGATCATAAGTTGTTAATTATACTTCGACGTTTATTTTTAGGCGAAGCTGAAGGCGATTAAAATGCTTTTATGCCTTTCAATTTCCCCTTTCCAGGTTGGATTATTCTCAGGGGCTTTCATTGTGCTAGCAATTACGGTGATTTTGACAGGTATTTTCACTTTTGGCATGATTTTTTAAGTGGAAATGCGCAGTATGATGTAAATCCCTCTTTGACTCCTCTGTTTCTAGCTATATTTCATCAAGGCACGAGAGATGACTGGAGAATCGTCTTCCGACTTTATCGAGGCCCTTGTCTTCTTGTGATTTTTATCTTCTTCATGGGAATAAATGTATACGGCTGGCGAACGTCCGGAGTTAACCACGTCCTCATTTTCGAACTGGACCCAAGAAATCATTTATCCGAGCAACACCTGATTGAGATGTCCGCCATATTTGGCGTGGTCTGGACACTGAGCGTCTTGAGCTTCCTGTACTCGAAATCTTTGAGTATTCCACCGTACGCGAATCCGCTGGCTCTCATTGTACTGCTGATACTTTTCATGATCAATCCTTCGAAAACGTTTCGTCATGAAGCGAGATTTTGGGTGCTGCGAACTTTGGTAATGTTAAATTCAACCACGCCTTTAACAAGCTGCGCCTATAATCTTACTTCCATTCCAGGGTCGAATCGTAATAGCTCCATTCGTTCACGTCGGTTTTGCCGATTTCTGGCTGGCTGACCAACTGAACAGTTTAGTTCCTGCACTCTTGGACTTTCAGTACATTGTCTGCTTTTACATCAGCACGGGGGGCGATTTAAGCGAAAATGCAAATGTTGATGTAAACACGTGCGTCAGTAAAACAGGACTCCTCGCATTGGTGGCCCGACCAATTGTTGCTGTACTTCCGGCATACTTTCGTTTCATGCAATGCTTGAGGCGGTACCGAGACAGTAAAGAAGCGTTTCCACATCTGGTCAACGCTGGAAAGTATTCAACAACTTTCTTTGTTGTGCTCTTCTCGACACTGAATTTAAGTTATCGTGGTAAGAAGTTTGCCTGCTTCCGAAGATGACAATTCTCCTGAAACATATTGAATTTCACCCATTTTCAGAGAAGCATGACGGAATGGAGTGGAACATATTTTTCTTCCTCTGGATTGGAGCATCGCTAGTTTCGACAATTTACGCGTACATTTGGGACGTGAAGATGGATTGGGGCCTTTTCGATCGCAATGCAGGCGACAACACTTTCCTGCGCGAAGAAATTGTCTACTCGACCATGTTCTACTACTATTTCGCAATTGTCGAAGATTTGGTCCTGAGATTTGGATGGGTGCTCTCGTTGTCACTGACGGAAATGGGCTACCTTCACGGTGACCTGATGGTCAGCATACTGGCACCACTGGAAGTCTTTCGAAGATTCGTATGGAATTACTTTCGACTGGAAAACGAACACCTGAACAATTGCGGCCAGTTCCGTGCTGTTCGTGACATTAGCGTGGCTCCGCTGGACGCGTCGGACCAAACACAGATAATCAAGATGATGGACGAGCCTGACGGAGTGACAAGGAATCATAAAATCAAGAGGAAAGGCACAGCCACGAAATCGAGCAAGAAAAGCACCCTAGAGCACCGAGTCCTCTTAGAAGGCGATACCACTGATGATCCAGATAACTAATCGTAAATTCAAGTTACCGTTATAAATCATCTAACAGTATCGTAAAACCTAACCTTAGTTGTAGGTAGCTGAAGCTAGTCAATAAGTTTGTACATACGTAGCATTAACGTGGGCTCTTTGCCATTGTGGCAAATAAAAACTCTAAAACCATTGTTAAACGCATAAAGGCATAAAATTGCCTACATATCTCCTCAAATAAGTTTGATTTCACGTGCCACGCGCCTCGCCGAATTTCCAACCAAATTCATATGTTCCATATGTTGTGATTTGCCATTTGCGCAAGCCAGGAAGGCGAGGAGACAATGAACCAACGGTATTGGTGATTCGGATTCCACATTCCGCTGCCTGGCCTGCTGCGAGGTAGGTGAATTCGAGTTTTTTGCTGCCAGTGCGTTAGCAGCCGACAGCCGAGCAGCTCCACCAACGATTCAATTGAGGTAGTACACGAATGGATAGCGGACACAAAGCGAACTCTGCCAAGCTGAATACTAAATTCTGTACGCTGTGCTAAAGCTGATGCTAAATGCTAAAAGGATAAGGAAAATCAGTTTGGGAGTTGAATTATGATTTGGCAGTTCGAAAAGGAGTCGTACTCGACACTCGAGAAAGCCGACACAGCAGCAAGCAGCCAGCCAGCAGCAGCGCAGACAGACGACCAGCTTTACATTTACTACGTACAGTTTTACGTCTGTTGAGTAATCAAGTCACAGGCAGTCAAATTCTCGATGCGAGTGCGATAGAAAAGTACACTCATTCAGTTCGGTAAAGCAGCGTGACGTGGCGACGTTCTAATTTATAAAATATTGCGAATAGCGAAAATAACATCGTAATTAAACCTAACTACTATTCAAGTTTGTGTGGAATCTAATCAACAGCGTCCAGTTCACGACGGGAAGATAATTTTAGCTCACAATTTTATTCATTTGTGCGGAAATCTTAAAGCTAACCAGCAAGTGAAGAAACCGACTACGAGGAACACCGTAGTTGAGGATCGGCTTCGCAATCAAGATCTTTACCAAAGAGGAGGAACGAGAACCGACCATTTTCTAAATTATTAACTTAAGTAGATTTCAGATTTTTTAAATCAGCGAGATGGGTAACGTATTTGCAACCCTCTTCAAAGGCCTTTTCGGCAAAAAGGAAATGCGTATTCTGATGGGTAAGGATTTGCCATTTTTAATGGAATGAACATTGGCAAAAGTATTAAATCATCCATTTGAATTTCAGTTGGGTTGGATGCTGCTGGTAAAACCACAATTTTATACAAGCTAAAACTTGGAGAAATCGTAACAACTATTCCTACCATTGGTAAGTGCTATTTGGATTAGTGGGTGGGCTTGTGTGCAATTAAATGTGGAAGTGCTTACATTTAATGACGACATAGGATTGAATGAGTCACGTGCGCAGATTAAATGTTTCAGGCGATGATGTAGTAATGAATTCTGCAGATTGGTTATAGGTTAGCTAATGTCATTACACCCTTGCGATGAAATACTTCTTAAGCTCCTAGGCTAGAGTTAAAGTCAGCCTAAATGGGCATTTAGTATTTTGTATCTTCGTTGGTAGATGAAGTAATGAGTTCATCCATTATTACACGTGATCCTGATAAACGTAATGGCAAATTATGATGAAGTTGTTGGAATTCGCGTAATAATTTCTTCTCAAGTACGGCTTGGCTTGCTCATCTAATTCACTGCACCTGACCTACAGTTACATGACCTGCTCCAGCTCTACTCTTAAAAAAATTACCAACTGAAAATTCTTAATTCTCAATTGAGAAGCTACTACTAACTACGTCTACTTATCTTATTTGCAGGATTCAATGTGGAGACTGTCGAATATAAGAATATTAGTTTTACCGTATGGGACGTCGGCGGTCAGGACAAAATCAGGCCTTTATGGCGGCATTACTTCCAAAATACACAAGTAAGTGAAGGCAACAACAAGAAAAGAATGGCGGCCATTAGGAACGATTATGACTCACTCCATTTTGATTTTATATAAACAGGGCTTGATATTCGTGGTTGATTCAAATGATCGCGAGCGAGTTGGTGAAGCCAGAGAAGAACTTATGAGGATGTTGGCTGAAGACGAACTTCGTGATGCTGTGTTGCTCATATTTGCCAACAAACAGGTACATAAACACTTCGCAACTTGTATTTGTTCAGTTCACCAGATTATTTACTGTAATTGTGATTGCCTCTCCGCAGGATTTACCGAACGCCATGAATGCGGCTGAAATCACAGACAAATTGGGTCTACATTCACTTAGGTAATGTGTCTTTAATTGATGACATGTATTAATTGAGTACAATGTCACACAGATGAGAACCAAACAATTGCTTAACTAAAAGAGAGCGGTAGCTGAACCATATCTTTCTCATTGACATGAAATTTACCGTAGTAAGCTCGTCCACCTCCAGTGTGGATCTTATCTTCCTTCCGCCGTGGGCAGTGTTCATCTAAGCAAAGTAGTACGTGGTTTGATCTAGCTAACTTCTGAGCGTCAATAATGGTATTCTTATCCAAACACGAAGCAGGTGGCATTGCTGGAATATTCAAAGCAACAAATCTTAACTGTGGTGCCTTAAGAAATACCAATTGCCATTTGAAGGACTTACAATTTGTGAGAACCCTCGTGCACCTGAAGTTTGAATTCACTATTGAATAATGCGTCACAAACTAAGTAGCTGCATTTATACGGAGCTGGCTCTCCAGACTCCTCACCATCTTTCTGAATTTTGTTAGCCTTACTTGAATGGGTCTGATACACCTCAGGTTTTCTCTTCCTCATAGCCAACTTCATCAATCTGAAAGCTTCTGTCAATTCAGGGTAACATGAGGATGTACAACAATGAGATACTATATTTCCGTTGGAACTTTGACTCGTTAATAAGAGGCCACAACTCTTGCAACTGTACCGTCCTTGTAGTGGAGGTTAAGCGTTGGACTTTTGTAACGTTGTCCTTGACCTTCACGTTTTGCATGTCCTGAATCCTTTTCCATTTCAGTTGCTTCTTTCTCCGACGACGAACCGGCAATTTCTTCAACCTGTTGACTAACTTTAGAACTGTCAGGCTTCGGATTAGTCAGGACAAAATCAGTCATCTTTCTACTTGTCTTGTCTTCCTCCTTCTTCTTTTTGGAATACATAGCTCAATGTAATATATGCGTATGTAGATGCAATCTTAGTAGTTAACTAATGCTGCAATACGATATCACGAACACAATTTAATTAGCAACTACAAGATACTTCAAGAGTGTGAATGAGTTTGAATGACTTTGAAACCAATGAATTCATTCTAATATTCCCACTATTTTCTTTCGATTTGGGCAGGAATAGAAATTGGTACATTCAAGCCACTTGTGCCACTTCAGGTGATGGTCTTTATGAAGGTCTTGACTGGCTCTCCAATCAACTTAAAAACGCCAACCGTTAACTTTGCTCTACCTAAGAAAAGGAATGAAACAACAAGAAAAAATTGAAAATTCGAAACAAAAGGTTTTGGGTAAGACAAAAACAAAAATTAAATCTTACCGTAAGTAAGTTGCATCGTGCTGGTGATGTTTCTTTGTATTGTAAAATAAATGGAATATTCTATTCATCTCTTTAAGCTAGGCTACACGTACACACGAATTGTTACTATTCATCATGTAATCTGTAACTAAACTATGTTTAAATCTCTAGAAATCTAACTCATTTTATTATCATTTCTGCTTTGGAAGAATTGATTAATTTTTTATCGTCAGGATCCCAACAATATGTAATTGTAAGAAATCGCAGAAAACGTCTAACGTGAACAATATCTTCATCATGAGGCAAATCGGACTCGGACGTGGGCCGGGACTCCGTTTCCGCTAGGAAAATGTTTGAGTGGTCAGGATCCCCAAGGTCGCGAGTCGTGTCGCAACATGGCGCTTCATGGATCATCATTAGGTTTAATTATCGTTAGAACGTATGCGATATTCTAATTTTATAAGGTTTTGAACGCCACGATTGCATGCGACCGTCGAACTGTCCAGAAACTGCTATGGTCAGGCCGTCGCCGCCCGGCTTCTCAAACATTTCTACCAACGGTTACGGCCAATCTAATCAAATCGCGTTCTTGTCCGTATCCGTACGATTCTGAGATTCAACTTCATTTAACGCATATTTTTTGGGATCTTGTGTAATAAGTAGCAAGTAGAAGAGAAATAGTACTTCAAAATTGGATGTGTTTGTTGTACATTCCTAGAGAGTAATAAAAACTCCGTATGATAGTATTATAATTTGGGGCCCACGTGATTTCTTGTTCATTCAACTCCAATTAAACCAAACCAGGAATTCATACCAAAGCATTATTTATTAAGTTTCAGAATTTTTCCCTACACACAATTAAGATTTACCCGATACAGCTGAATTAAGTAAGTAAAAGTAATAAATTAGTGCAATTGCAGCAATTTGCAATATTTAATTAAAGGCTCAATGACAAACGACAAAGGTTATTACGTAAGATTCTTAGCTTTGTGGTACAAAGCGTCCACAACTTTTCCCATATTATGGATGAGACCCAAAGCCGCTTCGTACGCTTTATTTTCCTCGTTGGACTCAAACAAAATCAGCATTCCAGCTCCTTGGTCCAGCACTCCAATCAACTTGCGGTCTAAAATCATTTGGGAGAGTTTCTGCTCCACGTTTGACTTTGGAAGACCAATTGTCGCAGCGATATGGGTAATCTACCGGAATTGAAATCAAGTGGTGAGGGTACATTCTTTGTACGCAGACGCTATCAGTTGATAAGTACTCTTGCATCGCATTTTTGCGTGATATCTTACCTCAACTTTGGAGTACGGTTCAATAATACGGCAAAGATTTTGTTCCATCATTTTATCGTATAGGGTCGCAAGGTGAGCTCGAATGACAGGGTCTCCGTCGAGTTGGTTTCTGTATTTCCTTTGGGCTTCATTAAAATCTGCTAATGATCTTTTCTGGCTCGCTTGTGCAATTGCTCTCATCGCCTCCAAATCATCTCCAACATATTTTAAGGCTAATTTACCGCTCATCAGGTGTGTTACTTCTTCAGGTCTAGAATAGAAAAGGAAGAAACCTGATTATCATTCAGCCTCACGCAAGTTAGCACATAAAGGTTACAGTGTATTTCATACGAATTTAGCATAATCTTGGAGAGGAGCATGTATTTTAAGCAGGTCAGTGCTTTCTCAGCACTGTCAATGCTGTCCAAGCCTTCAAATGCTTCGTAGAAGTATGAATAAGCGGTTTTAAAATCCTTTTCATCAGCCGCATGGAGGATACCTTTCAGAATGAAATTAAAGTCGAAGAATTATAACATGATCAAGGTGTACATTGAATATCCTTGAAATTAAGTCATACCTGATTGCAAATCCAGATCAGCCTGCATTGCAGGAGGGCAATAAATTGAATTTGCTGTTGTTCTTGCGCTGGTCAACGCCGCCCTTGCCCTTGGTAAATTACTCAGGGCATGATACGTCTTGCTTTCCAAGAGCTGGACTTCTACGAGTAAATTCTTATCATCAACCTTCTTCAGCTCCTTCAGCAGTATTCCTCCAAGCTTCAGGGCCTCTTGATAGTTCTTATTGTCGTGGTACACAGCGACAAGTCTGCATTCTAAGGATTGTCTAAGAAATGTGCGTTTCTCTTCAGTCGCCCATTCGATGCAATCATTACAGATGCGGACTTGTGCGTCTCCAGGAGCTCCACATTCGAGAAACCAATCCACAAGCTGGCGAACCCATTTTGCAGCCTTGGCTTTACTTATGCTGCTGTTTTGAGGCAGGGCTAAATTTTTGCGTAGGCGACGTAGGATCTCCTCCAGGCCTTTGTAATTCTTCGTCTCCTTGCACAATTTCGCCTCGGCTTCTACCGATGCCTCATCGATGGAAGAAGCACCTGCAGGGCCTTCGACCTCTATTCCTAAGACAAGTGCATTAAATTAGCGACAGCAGCAGAGACGTAAAATAAATATATCAATGGAAACTTACCATTCTGGGAATTCAGCTGCCCTGGTGGGATTCCAACTTTCACACCAGCCATTCTTGACTCTAATCACTGATAAGAATTTGGTAGATAAGACTTCAACGTAAACTTTCGAACTTTCACTAGATTTTTACAGACCTTCGCAAACCTAAAATTGCAAGTCACTTCTTTCTTTTGCCGATTTTTGAAATACATGAATGACCTGTCGAATCCCGTGCTTTGAAGTATGCCGGGGAAACAGATGCAATTACACGTTGCCCCACAACACAAGCAAAAGCAAACCAAGTTGCACAACTTCAACGGACTCACGCCGTTTCAGCGTTTGCTGAACTCCTCAACTACACACGCAAGTCGTATGATTTTGTTGGTGGGAATTGAAACCTTGAAAGAAAAGAAGTTGTGTTGTGTTGTGAATCAAGTGAATCCGTCGCCAACCAGCAACAAACTAAAGTTAAATGCGCTTATCTTTATCCTTATCACCGTCAGCATGCTAAGTTGCTGATTGCCAACACTTTTATTCTTATGTTGTGGTAGTGAATGCAGTATTGCGTGGAAACAAATTAAATTAGTGCATGTCAGTAGGTCAGAAAAACAAGAGGAAGGACGGAATAGGGAAATGGACCAGAATCAGCTGCTGAAGGACGGTGAGAATGGTGACCTTGAACTGCGTGGCCGTGGGGATGGAGGAGACGAGGGCGACGACGACCTTGAATATGATGAAGCTGCTATCGAGAGAAGAGCTGCGGAGTTCAAGTCAGCTGTGCTGGATCATATCTACAAGGGCTCACCGCTGACACTGCCTCACCATAATCGGATTCCACTACCCCCACTGCCTGCGTGGCCTTCACCCATTGAAGAAGCCCTGGGCGACATGGAGAACAAGGCACTGCAAGTTCCACGGGATTTGAACAAAGCGGACACAGGCGTCAGCATGTATCCTCTGCATACGTCACTGCTAGAAACTGGACTTGGGATTGACGACACGAGTCAGTCGTTCTTAGATATGCTAAATGCTGACGAAAGCACGCGAAGCTCTCTGGGAGAAGTTGAACTGGAAGACAGCAATAGTATATCATACAAGCCGAAGTCACCTTACACTGGGAAAGCGGAAAAGGAAAGTTTAGAAAAAAGCATTAGAGAAGCTGAAGATTTGTTATCTGATGCATCTTTGAATTTTAGTCGTCTTGAACCTCGAGTAAGTAGCAGTTGCATTTGTATCGTAAAAACACGAGTAAGTGGTTACCTTAACCGATGGTACTTATTTCCCTCAGCTTATAGAATTCAAGGAAGCCATCTCTAAACGAGACAGCATAATTAAGCAGCTGATAAGCTCACACGAAGTTGTTCAAAAACAGTTGGAAGAAAAGGAAAAGGAACTGCAGCAAACTCACTTGATGGCAGACGAGGTATTTTCAAAAACTAAGCAGTAACAATTCAAATGCAAATTCTAATTTGATTAATTTCATATTTGCTTTACGTCAATAGCTGTTCAAACTTAAATCCACTATTCAAGAATTTACCGAATCCGCCGAGAGCCTGAGAAATGTTCAACATACAGATTTCAGCTTACCATTGGACTCAACCGCTGAAAGTGTGCCGGTTCATAGACCGAAGAAGGAAAATGCAGATCAAGTTGGTCATACCATAGAAAATGAGAAACCCTCTCCAGTTCCAAATCATGAGGAATGGTGCGATCTTGAAGACTTCAAACTGAAGGTTTGTGAATGCTCACGAAATCAACGTTCCATGCTCTTTCCTGTTAGTAACAGTTTGACTCTTATACATCAGGTTGCTGACCTTGAGAAGAAATTAGAAGCAAAGTGCAAGTACATCGAAGAATTGACGGTGGAACGAGAGACAGAACGGGATGAATTTCACCGTGAATTAGAAAACTCAGACAAGAAGTTTGCAGAACTAAAACGAGAGAAGGAAAGGCTAGAAGAAATTAATGCAGAACATCTGTCAGAATTGAACGACTACGAAGAGAGACTGAAAGAGGCGGACGAAGTCGAGCAGCAATTAGTTGAGAAATCTAAACACTCCGAAGAGGAATTGAAGATGGCGGTTGAGAAGGTGAGGTGTCCTGTTGACATCTGTGTCTTTGCTTGAAGGCTTGAGCTTATGGTTGAATCATTTTTAAGATTTACGAGCTGCGCGAAATCATCCGGGATCTTGAGCAGCAAATTGATTCTGCGTCGACAAAAGCTACCGAACTAAAAGAACAGAACGAACTGCTGACGGACGAATTGGATCGCCTTGAACACAAAGGAAAGGACGAAACGCTTGATACAAGTCAAGAAACGCTCATATCGGCTGTTCCAGATGGTGTCATTGAAGAAATACAGACACAGATTTATGATCTCACGTCAAAACTCGAGAAGAAATTAGTGGAGATGGACAGTTGCCCTTGGTCAACACGTCCGAGCAGTTCGTGTTCTGGAGGTCAATACATGTCAAGTGAAGACGTGTCTGTCAAGTAAGTGTAAAAGTTGTATTGTTGAATCTGCTCAAGTATGTCAAAAAGTGTTTGTTTTACTGCAGAGAAATGAACAATTTGAGTCGCACTATGCAGCCAGCAACGCCTTTTGTGATTGCTGAAAGTCTCTGTCGACTTGAGGCTCAATTTGACAACCTGATGAGGTTTGAGGAGCTAATCATGAAGAAAGTAAAGGACAACGAAATCAGATATGGCAATGCGAAACAGAGAAATGAGGTTAGTTCATTATTATTCAATTATCCAACCACCCCAACATAATTTTAATGCTAATGTTATTGTAGGAATTGGAAAATGAAAAGCTGGCCCTTCAGGAAACGCTCAAGGAACAGATACTCAAGATTTCAGATTTGCAAAGCCGATTGGACCAATTCAGATTTGAACCGTCACCAAATGCGTTGACTTTAACTGGACTACGAGCAAGAGTACAAATGCTTTCCGAACAACTTGAAGAATACAAAGGCAAGTTGCAGCTTAAAATGATCGAGGTAAGAATATAGAATTCACCACCCACCTTCCAATTTCATGCATTGACTCTTATTGAACCGAGTTTAATTTCTTATTTCAGAACCAGGACATTGAACAGAAACTAGCATCGGCTCAAGCATTGCTCGCCAAGTACACATCTCAGCAGCAGCAAGTAGCAGCGGCAGCAGCAGCTAAGAAAATGGAATGTGCCATTATTCAAACCGATCCAGTGATTATTCTACGCCAACAACCAAACAAAGCAAAGAATGTATCCGTTCAAACCCTTACCACCGGTGTTCAGACAGATAACCCGTGGGTTGACAGTCAACCATCGGAATCATTGCCCTTTTCACCAGATACCCATTCGACTCCGAATGATCCGCTCGTCGAGAGCAGGCGAAAGAGAACACCGATGATGTGGGCCTCTAAACTCGAAAGAGAGTCGCCAGAAGTGCTACGGTACAGAGAAGCTACAGAGATGCCCAGCACTCCAACATCGAGTTTAGACAGATTAGTGGAGACAGACATGGTGAAGGACAACACACAGAAGGAGCTGTCAATAGTTGTGCGGAAGGTATGAACTTCTTCTTCTTCAATTAGTTTAATATTAAGTTATTGTTAAACCAATCTGTGTTTCTTTTCTCAGAATCAGGATCTAGAGCAAAAATTGGCATTTGCACAAGAACTTATAGTTAAGTTACAACAGGCAACCAAGGTAGTTAAAATCGGAGCAACCCAAACGGAACACATGGCCTTTGCAAGCCAGTCTGCACAAACATCACAATTGGATATTTCTACCACGATACAAAAGGTAAGCAGTGTGATTTTATGGAAGAATACAACAATAACAATGAAGAATCAAAATCGAAATTAATTCCTATTAATTCAGAATGCGGAACTGCAAAATGAGTTGGCATCCGCTCGACTTCTTATTTCCAAGCTCCAGTTCCAGGCGCCGAAGAATATAGCAACCACACAAACTGATGCTATTGCTATTCACAGCATTTCAGCCCAAACTGAAATAACTGCAAAGAGTCCAACGAAACTTCATTCGCAGGTGCAAACTGAGAGCATTAAACTCACCTGCGGACACGAAAATGAAATTCAGACTATTCAACGAAAGGTAGCAAATTTCCGATTAGACTGTGATTTCTCGTGTTGACCTTTACATTTTATTCTTACAGAATCGAGATTTGGAGCACAAACTAGGGTTGGCGCACGAAGCTATAATCAAATTACAGCAAACACGGCCGAAGAAGGCCATGCTTACACAAACCGACAGCAAGGCTCTAACAAGTTTAGCAACTCAGACGGATGCACCTGTCGAACAAGCTGCAGTTGCAACTAAAACTTCAAAGCCTGATCAAAATACGGCATCGAGACCATCATTTCCTTTGAACTTTGAAGTCCACTCCAAGAGTTCAATATCCAACGACTCCTGGTGTGTTGGAGACGGAGACGAGGAGATTCATGCAGTCCACAGAAAGCATTTCGCGACCGGAGTTTCTTACGAACTGTACTTGCGAATTAAGAGCCACAGAAAGGCGTTGTGTTGGCAGAAGAGGTATTTGACGCAAGTGGTTCATGGGTACAAAGATTTGCTGATTGAGACTGGAGTCGGGACACAACATCCAGATTATTTCAAGAAGCAGCTTTCACTTGTGCCTGGAGCAATCGGCGTCGTTGATCGAAGATCACCTCTCATCCGATTCAGGTATTTTGATGAATTTCCTATTTATATTCGTTAAGGATGGTAACTTAATCTTCATATTTGCCAACAGAATCGTGGTAAGAGTCGTAATTGCCACAACAAGAATGCAACGAATGGTTTCGAGATGGACAAAAAGACTACGTCATCACTCCTTCGAAGGAGCAAAGGAAAATTCACCACCTCACACATTACACTCACTGCCTTCTAAGCACGCTGTTCCAATTCCGCCGCTGAAGATTCCTTCAGGAGTTGGCAAGACTGAACTTCGAAACGTATTGACGCAGCATTACGAAAGATTCAAGACGCTAGAAGATGAGATCGCTCACACCATGACAAATAGACTAAAGCGGAAGTAATCACAATCCGTAATTCACCGGCAGCGCCTTCAATTTCTTAAATCTTTTAATATTTTACGTAATGATGGCCAGTGTTTTATGAAATATTTTAATTCACAATATCATAATTAAGTAATGCAATTTTGTTGTCGAATGGCAATGCGATGTGTGAAACATGCATGATTTTGTTACATTAAAACAGCATCTTTAGATGTAGCCAGAAAATCAGACATTTACTTTCAACGCCGTGCGTGAATTTATTATTTACAGTTTGCAGGAACAATGCTCATACAATTCCTAATTATAGTTATAACACCAGGTATGGTCAAGTCAGGAAATGATCAGACGCTACTTCATCTAATTCAGTATAAGACAGTAGTCTTTGTTGAAAAGTAGAGTGAAATCAAACTTGGAAGGACCCAAAAAATGGCAAACGCAAAAGTTAACTTGTACGTATTTACACAAAACTGGGTCCATCAACCGCATTCTTCTTAAACAGCCTTGACAAGAGATTATTAAACTTTTTTAATGCAGTCGTAGTGGTAGTGGCAGCGGAGGATTCTTGGCCCACACCCGGCATTGGCATAAATGATCCTCCACCCGCAAACACGATGGAGGGCGGGCGAATCATGTTGCTGCCGCAGTGGCGGTGATCTTCTCCACAACGGCAATGACAGCGACTGTCGTCCGAATCTGATGAGCACTGGCAAATTTCGTCTGAGTCAGGATCCTGTTGACAAGTTATGGCGCTGTTGCTGGCTTGTGAGATATCTTCGGCAAGCACTGTGCTTCTGGACGAGGAAGGAGAAGGAACTTGGGCGAGGAGCAAATTATTTTCTTCTGGCTCTCCTCCGTTGTTGTTGTTTACATTGACATTGCCAGTCGGTGGGTCCGGGCGTGGATTGTGGCAGCAGCAACATTGTGTGTGTGCGTATCCGCTTTGTCTCTGTCGGCGCTGGCGCTGGATTTGTATTTCAATTGGTGAGAAGCACGACTCGTCTTGGTAGTCCGATACTGGTTTGATGAATGGGTACTCTTGAATTGGTGGCGGAGGTGGTGACGGGTAATAGAATCCACCATACTTATTGTACGCAGCAGGATGGAACATTCGCTCGCCTCCATCGCCCGCCGCCACGACGTGTGCATTGAAGCTGGTGCCGGTGCTCCCATTCCCAGTCTCTTTGTACTCGTCATCGCCTCGAAGGAGACGCCGTGCAACAAGAATGAGAACCAGGAGAATCATCAGGCCGCAGATTGGCACACAGATCAAGGCTGCGCGAATCCAGACTTGCTGATCCAAATTGATTGGCTGTTGAGCGGCTGGAATTCCACGAGCGCCTGAGAAGTTAACGTAAAGAAAACGTGAACATAAGTGATGAAGTCTTAGAAAAGTCAAAAGTGTTGTCAGTGCACGTGATTTTAACTCACCATTTTGAGAATCGAAGTTGAGTCGATTCAGATTTGGCGTGTGGAACTGTGGCGGGTAGAACGTCTTTGGGTAGTTGCACATGTCTTCATTAAAACAACAATGCACTGGAGTGCCGGTCCTGTCACTGCACAGCTTCAGCTTCTCCCTGTAATCAGATAGACAAAAGAATGTTGAAAATGTTTCTGGGTGGGTTCGCCTCGCTTTCGGCTGGCACTGCGCTGGCTGGCTGGCATTGAGCTGGCGCTTTTGCTAGCTCATCGTGCTGACTTTTGACTGGAGTGGCCTCGGATTTTGACAAAAATCATCATCTTCCACGTTTTCCGTTGCGTTGCGTTGCATTGCAGCAAAGAAAACACGAATGAAAACATGACATGAATGTTGTCATTTCTTTTGTAAGATTTTCAACAATGCATCTGCGAACACGCCCAACACGAAGAAGGTCTGTAGCACTGCGCTGGAACGGAATGGGCCTGAATTGCACATGATCTAAAACAACTTTACTAAATACTCTGCACTGGAAAGAAATCGAAATCGAGCCAAGTCAAGCCGCCTAATCAATCATTATGTAAATCTTCAACAATAAGTTCCTTTCTTTCAATTCAATACAACAGTGCAATGATGGTCTCATTACAAACAGCAATGAATAAATACAACAAAGAAAAGGGTTCAGACTGTCAGACTTTTTGCTCTCAACACAAATATCGTGACTGAGTTTCGTTTCAGTCGTTGTCGAAAGAAAGGAATTCAATAAGCCCATTATTACAATTGTGAGGTAAATAATTATCAGAAAATCATCCTGCGCTGGATTCCTTCGGGGCAACTCAACTTCAAAATAATTTGACATTCGTGTTGAGTGAAAAATGCAACAATGAAGAATACGAATTCAAGCACGCAGGCGGACAAGACTCACCGGCTCAAGTGCTCCACGCAGCCACGTCGTGCGGACGTCACCCTCCCATTCGCCTCGGTCACCCCAAATTGACTCTTGGGCAACTCCTCGACGAAGCAGCCAGCGTCCAGCCGCGTCGTGCTCCCGTCTTCGTTCGTGTGGACCCGACTCTCCGATTTGCACATGTAATTTGTGCTCACGCACTGACTCAGATTGCAGACGCAGCGGCGAGACATTCCTGAAAGACAAGAGATATAAAGAAATGCTTAATTATCAATGAATCGGTTAATCAGTCAATTATTCACGCGTAATGTAATCAAAGGAGTCGGTTTATCATTCATGAGTCATTAAATTCTGAATCCAATGCATTGCCAAATGAATGAAATCGAAGCGCAACTTTTCTTAATGAGATTCAAGAAAATCAATCAATTAAAGCCAGTCGGCTACTGGAATTTCTCATTTCATTAAAAATTCCATTAATTCCTTATCTTAGCAAGTCTTTCAAAGTACACATATTGCACGAACAATACGCGTACACAATTTCAATCTCGTGCGAGCTCGATTCAATTCAAAGGATGCGTCGTCGTCGGCCGAGCCGACGCTGATAAGGCCAGCCAGGCTACTTTTCAACTCCGCACTGTCTCTTCGCTTTCGCTGTACAGCGTTTCTGATTATTTTTTCAAGGCGTGGAGTTCATGATCATGATAACCATCATCATCACATCATTCTCGCAGTGAGCTGAGAGCTGGAGCTTTCAATGCAAGGCACCAAGCCACTTTCAGCATCAACTTCAACTTCTTGGCTATTCAAGCGAGGAAATAAACGTGTAAAGTGTTTTTCGTTGTAATGTTGCTGAAATGAAAGATTTCCAAATCGTCTCACACTAACTTCGTCAATACAAGAATGAAGTTGGTTGAATCCTTCGATGTATGGCTATGACTATAAGATGGTGGACTGGACCGTATAAAATAATAAGTGTGTTCATCAGAGTTAAAAGTAAACATGTACTCGTTTTATCTTTCCTCAAAAATCCACTTCACTCTACGCCTTAGCCTTAGCTTGAAGCAAACAGTGGACATGGACAACTCGGTTGTCGGGCCAAAAGAAAAGACAAGTCTAAGACGGAGCAAAGACAGAGACAAGAGACGACAAGGGTTGAAAAAATGAGAATTAATAGACTCGACTCTTCTTCTTGTGCCCAGCCTGAAAAATGTGTGTACTTAAAAGTTTCAACTTGTTGTCGTCGTCCCGTCCTCGACGGCTGGAGAAAGAAATGTTGGCCAACAAGGCAAATGCAAGACAGGCAGAGGACGTATTATTATTTTATCATCCATCGATAAGTTCCTTACCTGGAACATGGAACACGGAAAGGACGGAAAAGAACATGGACCGAGGGACATTTCTCAATCTTATCTACAATGCTGAATCGAATCTGGCTAAGTGCTGGTGCCGTTGCCGGTGCCTGCCTTCCTCGACTCGACTGGCCGGTGCAGCCGCCTGATCGGCTCGACCCGAACAACAATGGCCTGTTCTTATTTTGAAACAAAAGGTTCAATCATTATTGAACCAAACCTTTCGACCGTCCGGCCCAACGCAAGGCAATGCAATGCCTTTTACCTTCCAGACGACGACGATGACTGTGACTCGGCCGGCCGACCGGCTCGCTTTTACAACCTCAAACCAATCGCCTGCGCCTGTGCTGCCATTGTCGTTCTTTGTTTGTTTTGGAAATCGTTCCTGCGCTGTGTCCAGCCAAGCCGCATAATTACGAAAATAATTTAAGGCTTCGTCAAGTCAGGCCAAGCCCTTGAAACCAGGTTATAAAAGCCGTCATCGTCGGTGGAGATTTGCAAACGAAGAATGTATCTGAAGAAGGCGTTAACGCAAACGTTTTCCAAACCGCATAAAATTCGTTATTTACACTACAACGCAGAAAGAAACTTGATTTTGCAGATTGCGGATTTTGTATTCAATTCTTTCGAGCGCTGGGCCGGAAAATTACAACGTGCAAAAAGGGAACGACGTGCAAGTACCCGAAAAGGTAAACAATTGCCGCTATCGCGTATCACTTAGCAGATCTCCGGATGATAATTTATGATCGCACACAGAAACCCAAATTATATACACAAATACGAGTAACGTAACGAATAAGAGTACCGGTTTCTTTTGCTACAATAAATTCCTCTTCTTCTTCTTGGAAGATGTGAGCGTGAGTTTCGAGGGTTCTTTTCGCTGTTTCGCTCTAAAAGACAGCGCACTGCACTGCCGTACAACATAAAGAAGTGGTTTGTGAAAAGATTTACATCCTGTCTTAATTGCTTCCACCCATTTTCCTTTCTCTGCCTGCTAAAAGTTAACCAGCGTACGTGGACTAAAAGAAGCTCATCATTTTCGACTTCATCATCTTCATCTTCGTCTTTTCCAGTGTGTTGCGTACTCAAACGAGCTGACTGCTCTCAAGAAGTAAAAGAATTCTAGGTACTCGTCGACTCGAGTCTTCTTCGTTCGAACTCCTGGACCAGGTCTCAGGACCTGATGAACCACTTCTTGTACACAAAACACAACAGACTTCTTTCGTTCTTCTACTTTGTGCATTGCATTCTTCTTTTATTCATTAGGTTTATAGTCCTTTCGTTTGTTTTTGTTTAAACCTGCTTGCACAATACACGCACTCGAGACTCGACTCATCATTAAATGTAAAGAATTCATCTTGCTTTTGCTTTTTCCTACCTACAAGTTGGAAACTTGAAAGACTTGTGGTTGTTTGGAACTGGAATTTCTCAAAACTTAACCCAAGCCACCAGTCTAAATCTACGACGGTACTCCAGATTCAACCCAGTCTATACAGTCAGCACTGGCCAGACCAACAGGCTCTCTCCACATTCCTCTCGTTATGGACTGAGTAAACAACAATATAGTAGACCCATTAATAAGAGAAGGGAAGCTTGGCTTGCAAGAATTTACTTAAATGAACTAATGTTGGTTTTACGGAAAGATTGAATTACTAATGCTTCGCCTGTATGTTTGCCGATCACCGCTGATATGAAATACTGCCTGCTCAGCCGCTACCGCTGGACGACGGGACCATTAACAAATGATCTTCCGCCGCACCGGCACGGACTGACCGACCACATCTGCGAGGCACACACACACAAGGCAAATAGCAGACGCAACAATGATCCAATTTCAGCGAAGACGACTTGAGCAGAGCTCACGAGTCGGTCTAGCTCATTGCAGAATGGCATGGCATAAACCAATTACATAAATCTTTTCAATGCTTGGTCAAGTACTTTACTTCAAGATTCAATTTGTGAGTGCGCTTTTGTACGTACATATTTTGTCGGCACCTTTCATTTAGGCTGCATTTTAGTAAAACTGTTGTTGGTTGCTCGCATTCATGATTCGTGATTCTACTTTGATGATTTTAATCCACATTACATCAATTAACGAGTACAAGGTTACAGCAAGTGTAATTAGACAGACGGCGTGCCTAAAAATCCAGTTTTCTAGTCGTCCCCAAAAAGGAGCTTGTTGGACCTCTAAATTGAAGCACGCAATTTGTGGTTTGAGTGAAACTTCTCAGAGAATCATGCGAACTTGTTGCTCGTTTCAGATAAATCTGATAAATTATCCTGTCCCAAAGCCCTCCTCTTTGCTCTTCACCTTCTCCTGCATTCGTACGTAAATCTAACGTAATTAGTAAATCTTCAAAACTACCAAAACGCGACCAGGCCTGAGAAATTCTGGGCTGGAAAAATAATAGGTGGAGGAGCAAGCAATGATTACAAAAATGGGCCGACAATTGATTGAAAGAGATTAATGAAGAGGAAGAGCCTGTCGGACAAAAGGATCAAAAGATGAAGATGAGCCGCCCGGGCCGAGAAAGAGTATCAAGTTTGTATGGCCAGGACGTAGGAAATAACAATTATGGGAATTGTGCCCGCTCACAGTTCAAACAATCAATACGCGGCCACGGGTCCCAGTCAACTAAGATTTCATGCACTTGTGAACTTTGTGAATGACAATTTCCAGGATGAATAAAGGCAGAAGAAATGGCAATGAAAGGCTACGGGAACGGCACGGCACGTAACTTAAGATGTGAGCGTATTTCCTTTCAAGGGCAACGTAAACGGTAGAAACCAGAGCCCGAGATGATGAAGAATGGAATGGGAACGGGACACGTGAGCCTCATAAAATGGTCGGATTTAAATCCATTATTCGATTTATAAATCAGTTATTAACGGAATGAATAAACACACAATAAACGCCAAGAAGCGAGGCGCAGCCAAGCCAGGAGCAGACAAGTTCATGATGATGATATTTCACTGAAGCCTCCCATCATGACAACGGATACAAAGAGAAGAAAGACGGGAAGAAGAATGGATCCTTTTCTTGGGCAAACACCACCCGGTGACCGCAGCTGGAGACTATTCATAAATGCTGCGCTTGCGTACAACGCAAAGCAGTGCTTTTGCCTGCGCCTCTGACTGCTTAAAAGTTTAAATTCGTGTTCACTGCTTTCAGACGAGAAATACGAAAACCATCATCAACATCAACATAATCATTTTAATAAACATAATGAATTCAGAGTTCTTCAGTTCAATCCATGCGTGATTCACGTTTTCAAAGGAAATGCTCAAGATCATGAATACGAATATGAATTTGCATCTGAATTGTGGTTTACAATTTAGATTAAGTAGACAGCTCAGATTCCAAACGCGATAAAAAGCCCTCCATTTGCGTCAGTCAAATTGGCGCAAGTTTTCTGAGAAACAGTTCGCATCAGAAACTTCTGGCGAAAAAATTCGGCCAGCGAAAGCACGACATTGCACAGGAAGCTGAATCTAAAAATATTTTTCTTACGCATAATTAGAGACCCTGCTTTGGTGTACATGCGAAGACGAATTTACGATTTACAAAATTTGCGATTCGCATCGTAGAATGTCAATTTTTTCTCCAAAGTCGAATGCCTCGCCTAAACCTTGTTCGTTTTGCAAATCGCACAAAAATTACATACATAAAATATCTTGTAAATGAAGACACGGAATACGTGAAAAGAATCCACAGTCCACATACAAAATGCACTTAAAATTCTCACGTGTAAAATCTCAGTTCAAGTTGCGGCTGAAGCGGTTGTCTTTCGTCTTGCACTCATAAAAATAAAATCACCGGACTTCTTCTGAATTTTCGTATTTCATGCGATGCATTAATTCAAGAGATAGTTGCCAGCTCGTGAAGCTGTGTTTCGTCTTTGCATGTCAGTCGCAACGGCAGAGCCGCAGATTACCTTGTGAATTGGACATTATTGCTATACTGCGTGGCATTCGCTTGCATTGCATTGTTGTGGCTGTAAAGCAAGTAACAAGTACATTTTTTCACGAGATAATGATGATGACTATGCTTTTATTTTCTTGGAGCTGGGTAATAACTCCAGTGCATGCATGTGTGCTGGCTTGGCAGAAAGAATCTTTCACCGACCGACCACGAAAGCACAGAAAAACGCCAAACGCATCTTTCGTGCTTAAAACTCGTAATGTATAATCATGGACCATTATTAAGCTCGGCACTGACTGAGGAACCTTTTCTGTTTCTTCTGCTTCGTTTAAGAACCCACGAAATTATATATAATTTTGGCCCGTAGCTCTGTAACACTGCAACCCATGCAACAATTGTCCAGTGCGTAATGGTAATAATATCATACATGATTACCGAGAGAAGAGACTCAAGATGATGAGGCTGTATTGAGAAGAGACCAAGAGAATGAAAGAAAATCTTTGTCTACTATAATTTGAAAGAATTTTTCTATGCCATTTCTGGACCAACCTACTTTCTTACTGGCGCAACTTAAATAATGATCCAGCACACATTGCACATTATTATTACTTTGATTATTTCGTATTTCGTCTATCTCGACTAATTTAACGACTTTTCCATCACGGGTCGGGAGATTTTTATCTCTGTGTGTAATTTTGAGTGTGGTCACGGCATGTCTTCAAGCAGTGCACAACAGACAACACAAGAGACGAATAATCACTCTTAATCCAAATACGATCCACGCCTTGGACATTCATAAACAGAATTACATGCGAACGAGCATGAGACTACGTTTCGTGCTGGAAGAAGGCGGATTTCGGCTCTGTCTCGGGCGGCGGAGTCTGGGAACAACTCAGAGTGGGTTTTATGAGAAATTAGTCTCATTTCCAATCGCTTTATTGCATGGTGCAATGTATTCAAGTGGGCTCGGCTTCAATTAAGCATCTGGTTTATAAATAATTACCGTGCAGGATTATCGGGCCCATTGTGCCTGAATTGTGCTTGTATTTGCTTCCGATGCGCCGACCTTTTACAATATTAAACGCATTATTTGTACAAAACACTGCTAAGCACTTGGGCCGGACGGCCGAATGGAGACAAAGTCAATTGTCTAGACTGACAAAAAGAACTGACGGCTTGTGCTTTGTGTATTGGAGTATTGAGCAGGATTTGGTCAGCTCCCCTTCGGCGAAGGACTAAAATTGCGGCCTGGTACATGTCGAGACAGTGAGCATAAATCATTTAACACGTTGTGACATTAAACTCAATTTAGTCACATTACACACTAAAATAGAAATTATTGCGTCATAAAAGAAAAGGCAAAAGCCATTTAACGCGAGTTTATTTCGTCGCCTAATGAAACAGAGGACTAAAAATTAAGTTCTGCCTTCAGCCCTGCTTGTGAGTCATTACGACCTCCAAGGCTAAGACTAAAGTGACCGGTCGGTCCGGCACCAAAGTATTGATTAGTAAAGGTCATTTTATCTCTATTGGCATTGGCATGCCGGTCGAGCCGTCGTGCCGTGGGTGACTAGAAAGATAAACTCGAAGCGAGACGGCGACAGCGACTAAATTCTTAAAGTATTAACACACTCCGCGTGTGTAAAATCAAATAAAGCTTGTCCATCAATTCTGCCTTCTGCGGCTGCTGTCCCACACTCATCTCAATCTCTTGCCTCGACGAGAGACAAGCCCTCATGCAGAATTCGTTCGTTTACACATTGAATAGATTTTATTAGCCAATAAATTCAATACAACGGAGTCTGGTCTGTTTTGGCCAGGCCACCACATTCATACTCGCTACGTAACCTTGTGCGAGTATTAAAATACGTGAAATTCCTCAAGATTCAGGATCATTAATGCGAAATGCATGTAAAAAAGCAGATAGAAGATGCGTATCTGTCTATATGCGTGTAATACACAAGCAATGTAGTCACAGCAACGTATTTTGCAAGAAAAAGTAGATCTCTGGCGCCACACGTCTGCGTACGCCTTGCGCTGCGGCGGCTCCATCGCGTTGCTGCTTAATAATTCTTCTCGCTACGCCAAGTCCAAGTCGCCAAGAGCAGGACAGAGGCAGAGCAATGAACAAACTGCAAAGTGCAAATCGCATTTAGCGATGGCAAAACGAGTCTTCCACAAAAATGTAATATTAATTCCAATTCCCAGTTCAGCATTCGGCATGATTAAACGCTAAGCGCATTCGGCTCAGAAGCCATGCTGCGTCGAGACACATTGATTTTCCCATAAATTCGCCATGCGACTGACGACTGGCCATGCAAGGCCGCGGACAGCGTCGCCAGCATCGTCGGGACACGACAAACTACAAAGACATAACTAGCCAGGCAATATAATTCAATAAAAATACTTGTCGGATATGCAAAAGAGACAAAAGACATTAAAATGACAGGAAAAAAAGAGTTGTGGTCGTGGATTTGCATTGATGAATGGCTTGCGATTAGCGAATGCTTAATGATGTCTGTCGTGCAATAAAATAGAAATGTTTCAAATTCTTCGATAAACGCTGACTGATGACAGCGTGAGCGTCCAGAAATATTGTCATTTGCTATGCATTGTGACGTTCGTGCCAAAAATAGATGCAAAACGTTCCTAGGTGTTTGCAGTTACGTATTTGCAGCAATAACGTTAATCTAACTCGCAAAAGTCAACATGAGTAACCTGCTCGCTATTCGGCATGTGATTACGAAGAGTTTAAGCGTTTAGCCCTGCAAATATTTGGACTTGGACTGTTATCTCGCTTTCCATGTGTGAGCTGCGAATGTACACAATACGTACAATTAACGGAAATACCGCACCATTCCATTGGGAATCATTGAAAAGCATGTTAAAACCTTCTCTTATTTGCAATTCGCGTTTGCGAATCAATAATGAATAAAATTCATGTTCAAACCTGTTGCCGTTGTTGTTGTTGACTTTGCCGTGTTCGTGTTCTCATTTCCAGACGCGGAAACGGGCTCGGACTCGCGTACGCGTTCGCGCTGTTCCATGACCTGTGGCTTGTCGTTCGCGTGGTCAGGCTCGTGAACGCCAACGCGGTCACGATGCGCGAAAAAATCCCGTAGCCTTCTCGGGGTTATAAGTCTGGGTACTTGAGCCGAGTGCGAGTCCGAGAACTTCGGGTTTAATGAACCAAAGTTGTAATTGTCGTCACTTAATAAGTCACCACCGTCCTTGTCCTTATCGCTGTCTATTATGGGGCCTGGCTGTGGCTCTGAATCGAATTCCATGTCAATCGCACCTCGCACGGTCACAAATTAGCCACAAATTATGGCAATTATACTCACTCAAGCAGTATTAAATTAAGATCCGTATTATCTTTGTGTACAAATTTCTCAAAATGTAATCGGCGCCAGCAAAGCCACAATAGTCAGACGGGATAGGCACGGGCACTGCAATTGTATGAAAGAGTTCACTTAAATAATTATCTGAGTTGCGTTACTAAATGGCAATGGACAGTTAAGTAAGGATTCAGTGACCCGACCGCTGATGCTGCAGCTGCGTGATGCTTCTGCTTTCAGCTCAGCACGAGGAATGACTCAAAGATTGAAACCTCGACCAGTCTGTTTAGAGCACAACTTGCATTGCTTTTCTTGGTTGTGTACCTCAAATTCATGAGAGAGAGCTCATACCGGTTAAATTCTCCATCGCATCGTCTGAAACTAAACTCGTACGCGTACCCAACGACCAAAGCCAACAAAACAAACCATGAAGGAAGTCAGTATGGTACTCTGGTCTGTTTCTTGTTGCGTTGCGGGGTACAGCAGAGAAGGCGACGAAAGTTAAAGTACATGTGATGGGATGCATCACATCGGATAAGTGAAAAGCAAAAAGTGAGTCAGTCAGTCAAGCAGGCAGGCAGGCAGGCGAAGATTAAACAACGTACATATTTTAACTGCTCGATAAAATTGTTATTATGTGTATAATGGACCTTTCTTGTTACTTTAAAGGTTTTGTTTCTGGAAATGATAACAAATACAAAGTTGCTTCATTTACGCTGCTGCAGGCTGCAGTTTGCAGCCGTAAAATCAGATGGTCGTGGCGCCGTGCCTTACTTCGGTCTCCCTTATTAAACATTGGCTTATCTTCCCCGAATCCAAGTTCTGGGGTTTAAGGTACCCTTTTAACAGGAGATGCGTGCGGAGTCGTCAATCTTGAGCAAATAATGCCAATTTGGACCTTAATGAATGCACAGACGCACAGTCGCGCTGTCGTTCTTGAGTTCTTGACGACCAGGTCCACAAAAGACAAAAGTAGCTTGGCAGGCCGTGCCGAAATGAAGACAAAGACACCCTCTGAGCTGACTGAGCTCCGCTGTGAACATGAACCATGAACCCAAGCCCAATAAACCGACGGAAAGGGAGTCTGGACCTGCCGTGGACCCTTTCTAGCCCTGATTCAGCGTACTCACAAAAGAAACTTGTTGCAGTCTCTTATTTCTTAAGTACACATAAATATAATACAATAATAATATTATGTCTTTTTTAAAAACAACACAATAACTTATTGACTCGGGCTCGGGCCCAAATCGACTCGACTCGGCTCGGTTTCAATGCGTTTGGCCTCGTTAATCCATTTTGTGTGCGTTAAATTGCACGCGTTTCCAATCAATTATTCTGCGTTCTGCATTTGTTAAGTCAGAAAGGATTTGTTAATGAGACTCAGCACTTTTTCACTGTCTCGTTTCGTGGATGCTCTTGCACTAGGAAATTAATGCCCGATGTTTGTTTTCCCGGAACGCAAACCAGATGCAGACGCAAGATTTCAGCATGATTGGAAATATATTGCGTATGTATGCAGTGTGCAGTTGCTTTTTCCTGAGCTCCGCTGCAGCGCAGTGCAGACACAAAGTCTCTGTGTTTGACTAAGAAATATTAGTTTGCCGGTTGATGAGCTTTTTTATGCACTCAGCTATTTTTTGTCTTACTACAGGCAGGCACTTAACTGGTTTGGTTCGAGATGACGGAGAAAAACTCCAGACATCCGAGATTATATAATGAAGCCACATCCACTCTGGCTCATTGGCACACACAATCTGCCTGCCTTATCTTTATCTTTGCTGCACTCGACGCCTGGGACGAGAAAGAGTTGGACGCGGACGCGAAAACGAAGGCACAATTATACGAATAACTCAACACGACGACGATTTCGATTTCTCTTTCGGACCCACTCCGATTTATCTTCGACGACCGACTTAAATGTCCAGCGCTCCAGGTTCGATGAAGTGTCGTCGTCATTTTAATGCATTTCTATTCGGATTAGATAACGGTACAGCGTACAGCGTCGCGTCTGGTCGACGTAAATTCGATTCATCGTGGGAAACGACAGTGAGATAAGACGAAGTGCTCTACGTTCGCTGTTCCAGAGCTCTACGACTAAAAGAGAAGTCATTAGCCAAGCTAATGGCTGCTGCAACGCTTGGCGATGGCGTGATTATTGCATGCATGAAAGATCCACGAAAGAGAAAAAGTGATTATTATGATTACAGAGTGAAGGACTCGCTGGCTCTCCAGGCGCAGACGAGTCACAGTCGAGTCGCAAGATGCAAGACGTGAGATGCAACAGGCGAGTAATTTTCTTGCATGAATTTCCCATTTTATGATTACTAGATTACTAAATTTTTTGGTTAATGAAAAGATAATTTGCCTTTACCCGTTGCGACGCGATGTGAGTTTCGAGTACTTTGAAACTGCAGTGGTCGCCGTGCTCGTGAGAGACTCGGCACTCGGGCACGGGGAAAATTTAAATTAGGTTATAAAAAATTACGTGCCTGCCTTGAAAACAGCCAGCCAGCAACCAAAGCCAGCAACCAACAAGCAATAAAAGGAATTTCCACTTGAAAAAATACCACCAACAAATAATTTTCCACATTCACAGGAATTATTTGGTGTCGTACGACGTGGCAGGCAGGCGAGAGGGTCTGCAGACCCAAATAAGGACCTGAGGACTCTAAATTTATTAAGTGCGATTATGTAAATATCTACACCGATTTCTTCAGGAACTTCGCGTAGCAAACAACCAACTCCACCCTTTTTACATTCATGAATGCTTTTGTCTCTTCTTGCATTCTGCATTGCATGTTGGCCATTGTCAGCTGTCAATTGTCACGTTTTCACTCTCCACTCTTCAGAGACAAGAATTCTCTCCCTTGATTAATGAATGGAACGAAAAGAGAGTGAAGTATTCAAAGTATTTCCGTCCCAAGAGATTGCTGAATGCGTAACTTTCAACTAGAAGAAAATTCAAAGACTTTAAACAGACCTGCGCCGTCATAGTACATTGGCACATGAAGAACATCAGTGAGCAAGTCAGCTAGACAATTTACTGGTTCATTTCCCGGTGCGGGTCGAAGTCGGACTTTAACTCGAGCGGCGCCAGTCGCCCGTGCCTTCGCCGCGTTCGTGGTCGTGGTGAAAGTCAAGCAATTCCGGGCGGCTCCAGACTCCTGCCTGCCTTTGTATTCGCATTACCATCATAATCATCATTCTTTTGGCAATAAAGTCAAGTCGGGCATCGGTCGGGCAGAGCAGAGCAGAGCAGAGCAGAGCAGAGCCAAAGGGGAAAGCAAAAGAGAGAAAGTATACGCGTTCTCGTATATCATGGCATATGAATATCAATACACATCGCATACCAGTGCCAGGAGCCAGGAAAAGTAAGGCACCGAATGTCTCGGCTGGTTGGCGGCGCGTCGGCCGCGTCGTGGCCCGCGGCCCGTCTTGTGTCGCGACGACAATAATATCACTGAGGAAGAGTAACTAGAGCACTTCCTCACAGATTCTTTCATCTCGCCTAAATATTGTGGCGTGGCGTCTTTCAAGTAAATTTCATAATATTATTTTTTCGGTGGGATGGTAAAGGCAGGCCAAGCCATGCCAAGTCTGTACCAAACGGCTGCCGATGCCGTTGGCGCCTTGCGCTGTCATCTCTTGACTTTGGGCACGTGAATCACCCACTCGCTCTCTCAAACCCAAGAGCTCAAGCACCGCAAACGCAAATGACTTGACATTGTAAGCTACTTTGGCGTCGGAACTGAGTCAACGGAATAGGAAATAAAAGTCAATTGACAAAACGCCGTAATTTGTGATGGCATTGAAATATTTGTGTCGGAAAAAAAGAAAAAGAAGTAGGAGAAAATTCACAGCATGCAAAATGCTCCTGCAAGTGCGGAGAGTATAAAATCATCGAAAGTCGCAAGTTTCTGTGAATCTCGTCGCGTCGCCGGGCTTTAATCATAAAAACTGCATCTTTTTCACCAAAATTATGTGCGACGACGGTTAAGAAGTTTTAATCGAAAAATGATTTAAAAAAGGCAAAAACCAACATTTTCTTAATCACAAAGCCTGGCGGCGGCGTCTTGTGTCTTGTCTTGCATTGTGATTGCATGTACTTTGTGCATCTGTTTGGTAGACGAGCGTGGAAAAAATTGGAGACTCACGAACTTGGTCGGACTCGGACCACTTGGACGAGAACAACATCAAAATCCAAAATCATCAGGCGCATGTTAAGATTACACCGACGCGTAATCTTTATCACATGCTCGCCAGGCCAGCAGATGCAAATGGACGGGAAATTTAAGAGTCACCACGAGAGGCTGAGAGACACGACCGACCGATGATGAGAAGACCACAGCGGCGGCAACGCAGATTTGGTTCAGTGGATGAGAAGAGAAAGAAACGCTGAAACCAACAACATCATCATGATTTGACGGTTCGGTTCGGCTTCGCTGCGTTGTTCCCAGATCGTCACGTGGGGTTTCCACGAGCAGCCGAAAATAAACGTGTACGATTCCGATTGTCTGCTCTGCGTTTCGTTAAAACCAACAGAGTTACAATTACCAAAATGATCTAGCAGAACGTGATTGCATGATTCTCTGGAGTCTATGATTAAGAAAATTATGATGCTATTATTTTTGACCATTAAGGCGTCGTCTTCGTCGCGAACGGCGAACCTTTGTTGGGCTAGACTAGACTAGGCAGTCCTGTCTAGAAATAATACGATTGTTGAAATGATACTCCGCTGCGTTGGGTTGAAGGATTAAGAATTATTGGAGCCCGAGCCAGGGCCAGCCATTCATTCAGACGAACGGTCAATTCACTAAACGAATGCTCGAATTAAGTACCAGCGCTGGCTCCCATGTTTAATCTCAGACCCAGATTAATGGAACCGGAAAAGAAGTAGAAGAGAGAGACAGGTTGTCATTATTATAATTTTATGGCAGCACTGCACTGCATTTCACTGGAGCCGCATCGGTATCGCCATCATCGATAAGAATTATTCCGTAATTTGTAATGTCATTCCATGTTTCCTTTCCGTGGCTTGCAAACTGAATTTTTACGTTGATGGCAGCAAGGCTTGGCTTGGCCCTCGATGCATGACAATGACAATGATGAGAAAATATTTTCAACGCATTGGACAAGGACAGAAAATCATAAGGTACGTTTCACTCACATCCGGTGTGTCTGCCGCCGCCACCGTTAGGCAACTAAATTTATTATTAGTCAGTCAGTCAGTAACAGCACAGCAGACACGATCCGGATTGAGGGTGACGCATAATTCTCGTATAAAATGCGGATAATTGCAATCTGGCTGGCGATCTGTCCGTCTGTCTGGCGACAACGAAACGCGAAATACAGGAACCAATATTACTCCATGCAATGACAGAGCGTAACGAAATCGAAATGGAGTTTGTCCAGACTCCAGACTGACAAATTAAGAGCTTGGCTCACCTGAAACAATGTGAGTGATCGACGATCGAATTGAAACGACGCGAATAACTTTCAGTTTAGTTGCATGCTGCATTGCATGTGTGTAATTTACTTAATTGGAGTACAAAGCGTCTGTATTATCCTTTAATAGGCTGTCTGAGTGTTCTTGAGTATTGAAACAATGGGCGGATGGGAATCACGGCTGCTCTGGAGATGAAAATTATCACTGCGGGTTTGCCGTGCCACAATTATGTAATTGCGCTGCATCGAAACCAAGATTCATTTTTAGTCGATTCGAAAAGGTTTAAGGCCTTAAGCCTTGAGGTTTTAACATCATCACAAAATGAAGCCGTTCACCATTATTATTAGAGCACCAGCAACCAGTACACACGAAAATATTTGAGCTGAATTCGTAACTCACACGAAAATGTACTCGTAAACCAACAATTATTATAATTCTTATTGTCTTTTCTTCTTTACTTCGCTTCACAACCCTATTAACATCACGCAGTGTCAGTGTCAGTCGCGTTTAAAGTACTTGAGACTTAAGATTTCGAAAAATTATGTCTCGCCTCGCCAAGATTTAGACGTTGGAAACAACAATCAGAGCTCGAATACCAAAACGCACGACTCGGGTCGAGAAGGTGCGTGAGGCTGAAATAACTGAAGATTCTGTTTTTGTTTTCGTCAAGTTTATGTGAAAAATATAACAATTTCCAAATCCGGCATGCAAGACGCGTACGTCGCATTCGCGTAACAGCACGCATGAAAGTTTGGAGTTTGAGTTTGGACGCATTTGGACTTAATTGCCATCATTATTATAATGCAGCGACAGCGATTGAGGCAGTGAGAAACCCGTGAAATAATGTGCAGACTGCGTTCTCCGTAAATTAAATTGTGCCCGAACTGGACTTGGAAACTTAGCGTTGGCGCTTGTGTACAGTTGTACAGAAATTAGAACAAGTTGGGGAATTACGGACACAGAATTGATGACTATCAAATCCACGCTAGGCGTTGTACAGAGATTTATTGACACAGGAATTAATTACCCAACCCAGAATACTGGCGTCCAGTTCAGGCGGACGTACCTGATTAATATTTAAATAGGTATAAATCAGCGGTGGTACGAAAACACGCTTTCGCTTTGCTTCTTGTATTTAGTAGAAAAGTCGATTGAATAACTGCCTGAACTCAAAAGCCGGTTTTGTTAGTCTTATGTCGAGTCGACGCATTAATGCGTAATGCATAATCTGATGAACACAACAACGATGATGATGGAGCTCGTTATAATTCATGATGTATTTGTGTACAAATATTATTAGCGTCAACTTTGCGTCTGACTGACCGTCATATTAACACCTTTGATCCTTTCTATATGCTTTCTTTCGTTTACGTACGTGGTGCAGCAATAACTTAAACTTGTACAATAAACGACAAACGAGTATGGAGTTATTATTTAACACCCATAATTTCTTTATGCCCTTTCCTAATTTAACTCGCTCAGAGACACGAAAATTGAATGTGTCCGCTAGTAAAGTAAATCAAATAGCCTTAAGAAAGCTGAAAGAGATGACTTACTTGTGGATCAAAGCGTCAGATTCTTCACTTGTCGATTTTCAGAATCATTCGCTCGAAGTCTGCCACTGAAAGTTAGTCGCCCTTTCCTAGCCAAGCGAACAAAGAAGAATTCCAAATGATAAGTTGTGATCAAACACTGTCAATTGTCAATTTTCTGCTCAATTCAACTTCCGGGCCAAAATTAAGTCGTGAAATGGTTCAGTTTAACACAACACGTGAGGAACAGGTCTTAATTAGTCAATCAGAAAGCAAAGGCGATGACAATGATACTCGGGACATGACTTTATTCAAGTTTATGCGGTGATTCACGCTCACGACTGGAGGCTTCTATTGTTGTTGTTACTTTGTTACCTTTGTGTAGCTGTTGTTTACCTTTCGGCAAGACATGCAAGAATGAAGTGAACTATTTTGTAAAAAGACCACATGAAGCCAGCCAAGCCAAAACACTGGATAAGGGACTAAAATGACAATGAAAGGAAAGGAAGACCGATCTCATGCTTTAATGTTTTAACCGTCTCAGCAAAGCCACAGTGAAGGGACCCACGCAACGTTTAAAATACGGTAGATTGACGTTGCGTATTCAGCACAAAGTGACATAAGAATCAATCCCAAATTTGAGCGTATCAGAACATTCATTCAGAACAAATATTTGCACAACGCAGCAAGAGACAATTTGTCACTTCCAAAATTTGATGCCCTATGCCCTACGCCACAAATAACAAAGCAAAGCGTGACGAATCAGAAAGAACTCGGGCATTGTACTACATTGATAAGGAGACAATTCGCCTGCTTGCCTTTTAAACGACAGGACACGTGAGAGTGACAGAAGTGCCGTCGTATCTTATCTGAGTCATTGTTCTGCCCACTTGCTCATACATTCACAAAGAGCAGATCGTTGGCAGTTGCGAATTGCGAAATACAGATCTGTAATGCTAGGTTCAATGAATTCTGGATTTGGATTGCATAGTCTCGTTTATTTTTAGCAACACAGCCTGACAATTGGAGGTTGGCAACACCGAAGGATTGGATCGGGTCATGCGCATGATCAGGCACGATCCTTGGCGATATTTTCAATATTTTGCAACGCCTTTCGCCTCGAACGACCAGACAAGCGGGCATTTACGAATTTTGAACTTAACAACTTTTCTTCTCGTGAAAGCCCTTTGGATTCACTTAATGTAAGCATCACGATTTTATGCCGAATAAAACGCAAATTGAATGGCTTCCGTCGAGAAGAGTCGAGAGTTGAATTTCTAAACTTGATCGTTGATTCCATAATGACAATTTTAATCGTTGCATTGCATTGTCATTGTCGGACGGACCAGAAAGGCAACTGGTGTGGAGGTCGCGTTCCTAATCACTGTAGTTAATCACATCATACTTGAACTAGGCACATCATACTTCCGCGTGAAAAGAACAAACGCGGCTACACCGATAACGACGTTCGGCTTGCAATCTCAGGCGAGGCGGCGAGGCGCCAGGCGACGGCATTTCCGCTCACCTGCCGTCGCAGAGGCTCGTAGGCTCGTTCGCGCTGTGCCATGCCGCATCGCATTCTGATTACCCTAACTTCTCATTCCACGCGAGACGCTAGACGTGAACTAATCATCGACCGACAGAGTCGACAGCGTTTTCGTTCTCGTCATTATCATCATCGACATGGACGTGGACATAATAACAGCAGCCAATAAGTACAGGTGCCCGTGCCTGTGCCCGTGCCGGCGCCAGTAGCCGATTTCCCATTCATTCACTTCCACTTCGGCCGCATTCCGTGCTCATAGCTCATTGCTCGTTCTCGTTTGGGCCACGAATTAGTAATTGCGCGTAAAAGGCAAAAACACGTTAATGTTTACTTTGCGTTTGTGGCAGTGGCAAGACCACCTTTGAAATATTGATACAATTACGATTCGTGCTCGTGACGTGTCATGACGGAGACTGGACTCCAATTGGTTCCGGTTTATTCTCACGTATCACGCGAGTCACGACGACGCGACGGTCTTTGAGTTTCGACAAAATTCCAGACTGACTCGCCTTTGGTCGCTCTCGCGATTTGAGCCTCGAGAAATGTGAGACAAAGGCTTTTAAGGATTAAGGACTTAGTACCCTTCTCGTCGTACTTGTAATTGAACCTCTTAATGGAGAGACCATGTACCATTTTTTGTTTTCGAAACGGGTATTGATAATTCCACCAAACTCGAGTTTGAGTTCGAGCTCGAACCCCTGCGCTGCTATTAAGCTCGATAAAACAGTAAAATGCAGACAGTAGCCAAAGCTAAAGCCAACGAAGTTTACGAGTCAGTTAAGTGCATTATTAAAATGTAGCCACATTTCACTTTTTGTATCGTATCATAAAATTCGTGCTTCGTTCAGGCAGACGCAGAAACAGGCGTTAATGGCCCTTGGAGTACTCTGATTGCAGACCCAATTGTGTAAGGTCTCATTCTCATTTTCCGATTTCTATTTTATTGTGACTTGTGACTTGGATGCCTAAAAGCTTTCATTCAAAGAAACGCAAGTTCAATACAGCAAAGCAAAGTTGTTTGGATGTTTTCATTTCAGACGCTTAATCAAGAAACAGGCAAATGACAAATTCCAGACTATTCAGACACAGGACGCAGCTTCTTGATTTCTGGAGATCCTGGACCAGGCCAGGCTTGGGTCCCGCAAGTGATTCTCAATCCGCTTGCACTTTCTTTCGTCTCGACCACTTAAGTTTACTATAGGAATATTGCATCAAAACTGAAGGAAATTGCTATTTGAAGCCCCAAATGGTCAAATATTGACTCAAATTGAATGGCATTCAATTCATATAGATTTTAACTTTTAGAGCTAGCTAATCCAACAGCCAAGAATAATAAATACGTCAGTAGTTTTTAGCTCCGATCCTATTCATTCAACAATTTAGCGAATTTTTAAACGATCTTCACCTGCAGCAAGCGCAGTGGCTGAAGAAATTGACAAAATTCTACCGAAATGGAGAACAAAAGCATCATGGACAACCTTAAAACAAATGACGCTCATAAAAGCCTACTGACCCTTCCAGGAGCCCTTTGGAGAGTAGCCCACCGGCCCTACTTTGCTGAGGGCATGAAAAAGCTGAAGGCAAACCTGCCCTGGGGTACGCGCAATAAGCTCGAAGAAGTCCGCAATGATGACCACGTGATATTTAAGAATTCCGGCTTCGGAATGGGTCCACTGCTTGGCAAAGGGACATTCTCAAGAGTCGTGGTAAGATTAAACGTTAGATTCAAGCTTTGCCCTGATAGAATTTGATTACGGACACATTACACTGAGGAATTTCAGATGGCTTACTGGGCTCCGTACAGACAAAATGTTGCCGTCAAGGTTTACACGAAGCGCCATGATCACGAGTCAAGATGGATTCAGCATTTATTGCCAATTGAAGTCGAGATGCTGAAAAAATTGAAACACCCACACATTGTTAGCTTTTACGGAGCTCTGGAGACGGAACACCGAGTTTACTTGAGTGCGAATTGAAACTATTTGCCATGAAATTGTCCGTGCCATGCCCATGATTTGTTAACTTGAGTCCTGAACTTGGTTCAGTCATGGAACTTATTGGAAACGGAAACCTCCTCGAGTACCTCATGAAATATGATCGCGTTCCAGAGCCGCAGGCCCTGATTTGGTTTGCCCAGTTGGTCAGTGCCATCAAATACACACATGATCTAGAAATTGTTCACAGAGACATCAAACTAGAGAATATTTTGCTTGACATGCGTCAAAATGTCCGAATGACTGATTTTGGCTTTGCTACACCGGATATAACCTGGTCTGAGGACGTCCCGAACGCTGATTGGTCCAAAATTTACGATTTACGTGGATCGAGAGGGTACATGGCTCCTGAGATGGTTTTCGGTGAACCATACAGTCCTTTATTGGTCGATGTAAGCAACATGTAAGGAATCGGCACTGATAGTCGTATAAATAATCTCATACAGAGTCTCCTGTTTTAGGTTTGGGCGATGGGAATTGTCCTGTACTGCATTTTATTTGGCAAATTCCCATTGGGTTATATCACTCCAGAATCCATCAATCGAATGGTCGCTCATTTCCATATTCCATTTGATCCCAAAATTTCTGTGGCGTGTGAAGAAGTGCTGCGTCAAATATTCCAGCTTGAAGCTAAACGAATCCGGTCCATTGATCTTCTGAAATGCAAATGGCTCTCAGAGCGATCTGTGGAAGTTGAATTAGGCACGTACACGAAATACACAATGGCGGATGCGAAGATTGTGGAGAAGCGTGAGAAGATAATGTCGAAACCTCAGAAGGCATGGGAGGGTGCCAGCGTCAACAATAAACCTATGCATCCAAAATTGTTAGCGGCAGCAGCGCCGTCACCGAAGCTGGCACTTGAAAATACCGAAGAGGAAAGTATCGTGAGTGCCACCAGCTTAATGAGCGTGACACGAGCGTCCGCTGCGCCTAAAGAACCTAACGCCAGCCGTCCCAGTGTCGTATTTGCGGAAGAGGAAGGCGAAGAGCCCCAAGTGGACACGGACGCAGCAGCATTTGCAGAAGAGCTGGAGCTGGAAAACCACCAAAGTGAAGCAACCGACGAAGAATCAGAGACCGAGATTTATTCATCTTGCAAAGTTACGATTTATTTAACAGTCGAAGAATCGAATAATACAAAATTAAACGTACTAATACTTACGAATATGCTCCGCTAAAAGGCTAAGGCAGTTAGTTACAGTAATTGGCAAGTAAGTTTACGTGAGATTAATGACGAACGGCTGGCTTAAATCTTAGCAGTGTAGTTCTGCGACGGGCATTGTCGGACTGCTCCCGCCTGGCCTTACGAGTGGACACGAACTACTGTTGCTCGTATTTGGCAGGAAACTCGGAGAATTGTTCGGCATGTTGTGGTGGTTTGGGCACGCTTTATGACTTCTTCGGTGATGGTTCCTCGCTGTTCTGTACTCCTTGTCTTTTGCGTCGTTCTTGAGCATTCGACGGGCGAAAATAATGAGGATGATTAGAATGATTATTCCAAAGATGGGAATTGTGAGCAGGGCAGCACGTAGCCAGACTTGCTGGTCTAGATTTGGCATTGCTCCTGAAATAATGGAAAGAAGCCAGTAATGGACATCCTTTGATCGTCAGTTTCCCGGATGGTTATGGTCTAGACTTCGAACACTTCGACTTTCGACTTACCGTTTTGCGAATCGAAGGAGATCCGATTATGATTCAGGTGACTGTTGTGAATTTGTGGTGGATAAAATGTCTTGGGGTAGTTGCACATATCTTCGTCGAAGCAGCAGTGGACAGGTGAACCGGGAAGGGAACTGCACAGCTTGAATTTCTCTCTACGAGAAGGACAATTACACATTTTTAAAAGAAACTTTCAACTTCAGGACCCAACGCCTAGCTCGGAGCGAACCAATAACCAATTCGACTAAGAAATCAAGATCGACTTACTTTGACAGCATTTCATTGCAGCCACGTCTTGCCGATGTAATCTTCCCGTTCGCTTCCTTGAGACCGACTCCGTTACTGTTCAGCGCTTCCAGGGTACCGGGATCCAGTTCTTCGACGAAGCAGCCTGATTCCATTTCCGTCGTGGTTCCATCGTCGTTACTGATCACCCTCCTTTCCGATTTGCACATGTAGTTGGTGCTGGCGCACTGACTCAGATTGCAAGCACAACGCCGCGTCATTCCTGTTGAAAAGTAAATGGAACAGGTTACATTTGGCAATTTGGCAAAGGTGTCTTCATTAACTTCACACACTGCTTAGATATTAAAAGCAGAAAAGAATAAATTGTCTTCAAATATGGTGGCAGCATCCAGCATACAAATTCAGGTGCACTGCATTTAAAATTCAGAGACCGTGATAAAATCGTCAAGTCCAAGTCCAGGTTCCAGTCAACGAGTCAATAATTCGCAGCGTAATGCGTAAGATGTTGACAGATAATTTGATGAGCAGAAATCTTCCTTTTTGAAGTGTCTAACTTCCCATTCTACCCGATCGCGGTAGTCGCTCGTCTTCCCGTACCGTGCCTGGTTTAGTGTTTGTGTTTACTGTTTACTTTACCCAGTCAGTCAGTCAGTTTTATGTTTCAATAATAACAAATTGTCATCCCTATGCGTCTTCTCGTCAGCATCGACGCATTTTGTGTGCATAGGCTCATGTTTCTTGATGAAATGTTTACTTTGGCACTCCGATGCACTCAATCACCATTTTTTACACGGCGTTAAAGACTTGACTACCGAATTGGATTTAACAGACTTTGTTAGTGCATTTAAATGTCAGTTTAACAATTTGCACCAAAATCGGCTGCTAAATGCGAAATGCCCGAATTGCCTCCCCGAATCAGAGCACGACACAACAAAGCATAAAAATTGGCTGTTATCTTTGAATAAACTTGGCCGTTTTGCTTGCCCTCAAAACAGATGAAACAAAACCAACACAGATATTCAATTCATGAGCATGATGATGATCATCACGAATCACGATGATTTTATAATGCCATGCCACGCCAAACCAGGCAACAACAACAGACTTCTTTTCTCCGTGCCCCGTCGCACCACCCGTGACTCCGCAGCTGGAGTCTATTCAAATACACTCGCAATGAACCCTTTCTTTTCTTTGCTGCCGTGCCGTGTCTTGGCTCGTCTTGTGCCCTGGCCTACTCTGGACTGTGGTATTGTTGTTGAGACTATTATTATTCTATTTATTTACACATGCCTGCTTGCCTGCCTGCCCTTTTGATACACAATACAATTACAACGCATCAGAAAAATCAACATGATAATTTTAATTTTAGAAAAAGCACTCGCATCGCATCGTTCGAATGATTAAGAAGACCACCGCAATGATCGGAGCAAAGGCCCATAAATTTTCGTGATTAAAATTCAATATTTGGACTCGACTTGCGCTTTCGTAATTTGGTTCTGGATTTATTGCACACAAGTCAAAATGAGGACTCACATAAAACAAGTTTTATAACAGTGAAATTGAAATTCAAATGAAGCCGTAGCCGAAGTTGCAGATGCAATGCAAAAAATGCAAAGCAAATGCATGTTTTCGGTAGACAGCTTGCCTTCATTTCAAGGCTTTTATTGCATTCAGCATTATTGAGTCTGCATAAATAATGATGATGAGCTCTTTGTGTTTGTCTTTTGTCTTTGCTTGTTGCGCCTGCATCAAGAACCTGGATCCTGGCCTTCTTCGCAATGCCGGTAATGCAACAATGAAATGCACTCAAGTGCCTTAACATGCTATCTTTACTGTCCAACGCAGTGCATCGCTGCTCACCAGACAAGTTGGGACTTCATTGTTCCGACGTAATCCTGACCCGTTCGCTGCGCCGAGTGCCCGATCGACTTTTATTATCCCGGTAATAATTACAAGTTGCACGTCCAAAGCACTCATACAAGATAGCTATTCGAAATTAAGTTAAGATTTTAATGCACTGACATTTCTTTCCTTCCATCTTGCATTCAGCCTGAGTCAGAGAAATTCAAGTCTTCTAAGCCATGTAATCATGGACCATTAAGATTGTTGTAAGTTCCATGCAATTGCAATATTCTTACTCACTTCGTTCGAGCCTTGGGCCTTGAAGCGACTTTCTAACACGATACGAATGCGCTGAACACGACGAAGGGATTATGTATCATTACGCAATTATGGTTAGTAAATGTACTCAGAGCTCAGCACTGGACAAGTTACCGCAAGGCGCTGCACTGGAGTTGGTGCGGTTCGAGTCGAGTCGAAGGTAATTATTATAATAATGGTCTTCATGAAAGTTTGAACAAGAACAAAGAACAAAAGAGTGAAGAATTTCTTCTTCGTGCCAGCTTTTTGCTTTGCGTTGCCTTGCTAGTCATAAAATTCTGGACAGACGCGACCAGCCTACTTTTTTATGTGGCTTCGCTCTCTAATCACAATCCTTTACTTTACGGCCGGGATTGGATTTTACACACTCGGCTCCTGCTTCTGCTTCTGCAGGCTCAGACCCAATCCAAGTTAAGTTAATAACTGACCCCGACGTTCGCAAGAGGAACAAGAAGACAAGATATTAAGAATTAGCTCGGGAGTTATTACGATCGAGTATCGAGCAAGATGAAGATGATTTTGAAAAATTGATGGGTGGAAGCGTGGCCGTGGCTTCAAAAACAAAACGCGTAATGCACGCCTTTCGTTTCCGAATCGATTGAGGAATGCTTCCTTTCTTTCCATTCCAGGTACTCTAATAATGAAGCTGACCTTTTCCTACCTGCTGCATTAAACGAAGGAACGACATGGGTTGTAAAATCGGTAGGCTCGACCCGATCCGACCAGGCTGTTATTACTTGGTAGTGGATGTTGGTTTGGTTGATTTCATGTCAAACGTCAGCGTCAGAGTCGTCGAGAGTCTAGACCAGACGAGCGACCAACAATGCAGCAGTAAAAAGGTGGTCCGAATACCTCAGAAGTCTTGGAACAGAACAGAAAGTGGAGCCTGCCCCTTTTTGTAGATTGTGAATTGCGTATTGTACTTTTGGGTCAATAATGAACTGCAGACACTGACTTTACTAAGTTTGGCTCCAGACTCGGTCTGGGCCTTGAGTCACCGAGATTGGGAATGAGCAGCAATTAAGTACATTTGGAGGGCCAGCAGTTCACGAAACCCCAAATTGTTTGATACAATAACAAAAATATCACCATCAAAGCGCGTCGCGCGTCTCCGTCGTCGACGGTCGTGTCCTTCCTGTCGCCGACCAGGATTAGAACGGGCTAGCACTGACAAAAGTACTGTAATTATGATAATAGAGTCTGCTGCACCCATAGTGTGCCTGCCAGACTGTGACGCGAGCGAGTCTGAACCCTTTCTCTGCAACTTTGTACTCTACATATCTTAGCCTGTCATCTTCTTTGTCTCTCTCTGGCAAAACATACTTGAAAATGAACCCATTTACTCATTTGCATTTCCGACTTGATGGCACGGCATGGCGCGGCGAGAGCCCCAAATATTTTCTGATGCTTATGCACTTAAGTGCGTCAAGAAAGGGAACCGACTGCCCTGAATTCTGCTATCTGCTTCAGTTAACATTCGTCCATCGTCCTGCATTACGTCAATCGTCAATCCCACGTCCGTCCACAGGAAAGGCTGCTAAGTGAAATTCCTTTGCCCTCTTCCTCTTATCGCACTCTACAAATCTTCCCATTCTTCCTTTCTGCCTTTCTTAGGCTAATTTAGATTCTTATCAATTATTACGGCTCAACAATGAATGCTCTGTTCTGGCTGCGTTGTGTAAACAAGAACTAAACCCAATCCAAGCCCCTCCATGACTACAAGATCAATGAATCTAGAAAGGTGCAAGGCGAAATAAGAGAGAATTTGAAAGACTTGAATGGAATGCGGTTCTTCAACGCAATAATCTGCATCCCACAAGAAAGTAAAGTCCAAAGAGCCAAGAACGACAGACACGACACGTACGACAATGACAACAATCATGCTCATGAGTTTGCTCAACGTGAATATTTTGGATTAAATTTCAGTTTCACTAGCTTGTGGTTTGGTTAATCATGAATTAAGGCAAATCTACCTACAACGACGAGTGTGCAGCACTTTTCTGGCTAATGGCTATGGCTGCTTAATTGTAAGTCAATTTTAGTACCTGAAACTGCCTGCTTTCCATGGCGTTCGTGATCGTAGTCTTGCTGATCGTCACTTCGGAGATTTGGCTTGCGCGCAGACCGGGCGCTTTCGCTGGAGCCTAGTCGCACGCGCGAACGCGGGCTCTGGACTTCATTCTCGCGGTTGCTGTTCACATTTCGCCGGTTCAAACTATTGCCGTTCCCGTTGCTCGTTATCACTAATTCCTCGTCGTTAAAGCCCAGACTGTCCCTCAGCTTATCGATCAGGCCTCGATTATTGCCATTGCCACTGTTTGCCTTGCCGTAATTAAACTCGGATGAGGAATCTTCCTCGTCGTCAATTACCACGAATTCCATGTCCATGGTCGAACTGCACAATTAACTGAATTAACTTAGCTTGGTAGTTGAACGAGTAAATACTTTGGTTTTCTTTGCTAAGAAACTCACGACGAGCATCGGACTGAGCACAAAACGCGGTTCTTGTTGTCAGACTGATCTCGACTTGAAAAATGATTCAAAAAAATTAAACGCAGGCTTTCAGCCTCTGAAAGGGGAATTTTCGTCAGTCGGTCGGCCGGTTGAAACTCAAACTCGTTAGTTTTACGTTGTAGCTTATATCTTGTGCACTGTTACTGTTACAATAATATTTGGCTGGTTGAATAATGCACTGTCTGTCTGGCTCGGCCTGGCATGTTTGTAAGTTTACCATTGTTGCCTGGCTGGCTTCGCATTGTAGTGCAACAATGCAGACCGCTGCCGTTGCCTGCCTGCACTAGAAATGAACAACTTTTGTCCTTAGGTTATAAAAACCATTTCCCCTTGTACCTTAATGCACGCAGACCTTTTTTGTCTTGGGCCCTTCTTAAAACCTTAAAACACAAGAAGATCGGCTCCGGCTCCTCGGAATGAGAACGCACGAGAATGACCATGGCGCCTTTCTTCTTGTACTTGGGGTCCGTACTCTGTTATTATCAAAGGAGCCTTTCAAGAAGAGCATCCTAGGCTACATGCCATCGTCATCATCATCATCTTGTTCCTTATCCTCCTTTCTTATCTCGAATGCGCTCGCACTTGCACTTGCACTCGCAGGCGCTGTGCACTTAAGCCAAGACAAAATTCATGTTCACGTCCCGTTCGCACACAGATTTCGTAGTCTCGAGTCTCTCGAGTACCATTTTGCATCACGAGATTATTCATTAGTTGTCAGACAAGAGCAGAAAAGAAACGTAGAAAGAAACAGGACCCGCTCCCTTAAAAGCGAGGCTCAAAGGCACTGATTCACTGATGATGATCGTTTAACGAGCTTCGCTTCGTTGACTTGAGATACAGAAAGAAGAAATGAGCACGCACGTACGCAACGCACTGCTCGCTCTAAGACTGGGTTTGAGACTGTTATTAATTATACTTTTGATCTCTTACATTCAAAACGCACAAAAATGCCCCATAAACCCAGGCTGGGACCGTATTTCAGTAGGTTCCTTCTTTTGTCTTTTGTGGTTTGCCGAAGTGCATACGAAAACATTAAATGCGTTTTTAAAGACGACTGGGCTGCTTAAATACACAAAAAGGCACCCCACGAGCCTTTAGTCTTGTGCTACCGCGGGCTCTTGGCCTAGTCTGGCCTAGCCTGACTGCAATGAATTTGGGCCCAGGCACTTAATAATGAGGCAATAATTAAAATTCAGGCCGATTGAGCAGCAAAAGGTAACGGGCGCATTGAGGAATTGACAAAAGAGTTACGCAAAGCAAATAAAAATACCTACTGACTGGCTGCCTTTTTCTCCAGCATGCAGCAACACGATAATAGCTTTTATTCTGTTGGTTTTTCAATTGTTGTTGGTCGTTGTTGATGGACTGAAGAAAGAAAACCAGTTTTTGTCCAGTGCGAGTGAATTGTAAATAAAAATATAAGAATGTGATGATTGTTGCGTATTGCGATGGTTCTGTTCCATCGTTCCGTGTACTCTTGTACCCATGGTCCATGTTACTGTTATCATCGACTCTCATCTTCTTTCCGTGCCGTGTCTTGCATTTCCAGACTAGACACACGTATGGACGGATTCAAGGTACCAAGCCAAGGCTCAAAGGTAAAGCGTAAAGCCAAAGCCATCTTATTATCCACATTAAAAAATTACAGGACATGATTTTCCTTTTTTCGTAATCTTGCCTGGCCTGACTTTGGAAAGTGCAAGGCCGCAGTGAAATGCATGCGGGCATGCATTCATATAATCAATTCGATTCCACCACTAGCACTCCATCGTCGTGAAGCTGGCTGTGCTGGTAATGGACCTTAAATTATACACCATATAACGACTGGTCGAGACTTGGTTTGGCTCATTGCTTTGTATCTTGCATGGTTTCGTATTCGAATTCAAATTCGTGGGAATTTTACAAGTGATTTCTCTCGGGTAATTGCATTCTTTTCTTGCCACAGTTCACATTTTCTGACTGTAATTATGTGGATGTAGAGCAACAACGCAGTGACAGAAAGCATTTCATCATTGTCACCTCATCAAACAAGTGCGTCCGTCCCGTCGAAATGGCCGAAGTCGAAGGGAGGTTGAATGCTTTCGGTCCCACGACTCAAGTCTCAAGTCTCAAAGGACTGACGCCGGAATGCAATCTGCCGTACGGATTCCAGGATTTCAACCGTGGAATACGTCACTGTCAGTGTTGAATCAGTATTTTGACTTTTTGACATTAAACACAACATTTTGAAGTGCATTAATTAGAATTGACGTGAAAGCATTCGAATTGCATCGAATTTAACGAAACACGAAACTGAAACACTGAAACTGCATCACGTCGCGTCGTTTTAAAGCTTTGAGAATTCTCATCGAATGTGATAAGAATTGACATATTTTCTGGAGACCGTTGTTATATCTAGGAAATTGAGCGTAAGTGGAAGTGAGCGGGAGCTGTTAATTAATTGCATTGAAAGAAGTTAGATTTACTGCGGGCCGTGCCAGTGTCAGTACAATTTTTAATGGAAATCCAATTAACGCTGATGCTTAAATCAAGGAAGGCCTGTACAATGCAGTCAACTAACGTCACAATTTCAGATTCCAAGAAATGAAATACTAAGACCCATAAAACAAAACGTCGCTTACTTGTTTCGTATTTACGGGAGGCCTGTAAGAAGTGCTGAAGGTTACTTCAAGTTTTATTCCAGTCTGATCAAGATGTTATTCCACAGTTGCACGAAAAGAAGTGTGCATGTTTTCAATTCATTGCAGTGCAGTGCAGCAGATTTGTCTTTCTCATCAATCAGTTTTATTGTTGCTATTGTTGAGCTGACGTCGATGCACAGCTGATCCTCTTATAAACGGACGCTCACAACAATGAAAGGTGTAAATGAATGAAAATAAAAGGCCAAACATAACAAATACAAACGGAAAAGGAAAGGAAAGGTCTTCGCCTTCGTCTTGTCTCGTGCTTGTTTTGTTTGTTGATCCACACACTCCAGATGCCTGAATAAGACGCAGCGCAGGCGCACAGTTGGGGGGACACTTTACACTTCTCAATTCAATTATGCTCGCTCGAGCCTCAAACGGTTTTACGATTAATAAAATCGTGTGTGCTTGTGCGTTGTGCCGTACTTAAGAAATGAATGGAAGAAGACGACGCGGTCGGCGTTGTGCACGGCACGTAAATGCGTAAATCTCCGATTTGAAACTGTTGTCACCACAAAAATTCTGCACAAAAGGCACGTGTAGAGTGTAAAATGGAAGAGTTCAGGAGTCTGGATTCTAAAAATTTGTGCTCGAAATATTCAGAAAATTCGGTCCGTTCGGTATTCTTTTCTATAAATAGAAAAGAAAACTAGCTGCAGCACTCGAGTGACTCGAGCCTTATTGTTGTTTACGCTTCAGCGACTGGAAATCGAATGAAGTGAGAATATTGACTTGAGTGACTGATGAACGAAGTCCAAGTCGACGAACGGAGAACGGCGAACGGAAACAGAACAGCGCAGCAGCAGTGCAGTGAAGAGTTGATGATGGCATTAGGGTAAAGATGGGAAGAATTATGGAGCCGCTGCCGCCGCTGCCGCCACGTACACAACAATCAACAGCAACAGTGACAGTAATGTGTAAAAAGGTGAACTCATTTCAAACCACCCAAATCCACAGCCAAACCAATGCCAAACAAATCCCCGACTAGCCAAGCCTGAGTGCAGTGCGCGTCGCCCTTTGTTGAAGTTGAAGCTGGATTTTGTTGACTCAAGTTGCATTATTACGATACGGTACGATACAATTGGCTACAACAATAGAATTATTGCTAGTACAACAATGCAACGTAATGCGGCTGAGCTCAGCAAGGGCCGGCAATCCGAGAAAAGGCCGCTTGCGCTTGTATTTATTGACATTGACCCCCAAATGAAGACTAGAAACGCCACGCGACTGCGACTGGAAGAAATTTGAGCCCTTCTTAATAAGCCCTAAGAAAAATGAGCAGTAGACTCACGGCAGATTGAATCCATGAAATATATTTATTACACTCGATAAGCGAGAATGAATGATCTCATTAAGCTTTTGACTGTGCACTAAAAATACGTGAAATGTGAAAGTAATGACAAGTTTGTCTCATTAAGGCAAGGTAGGCTAGCCGAGCAGTTCAAAGATGAATCATGGCAGGGCCCGGGACGATTAGGCTACGCGACGCGAAGCGACAGACGATGTCACCGTCGGCCGTCGCCGCAGCGAGATAAGCACTTTACAGCTACCCATTACGGTTTATCAGCAGCACAGCGTTGTTGCAGTGAAGAACTCATTTTCTTACGCACTGGTATACTGGCAAGTGCGTAAGTGCAATTGCAGCAGTGAAATGACAAAATTACCATTTCAACTCATTACTTTGTTTTTCGAGATTGTCAACACATTTCGTTTTCGTCCTGAGTTTCAAGTCCTGGACTGATAAATGAAATAGTCACCAAACCAGTTTCAGTTTCAATTTCAACAGCCATTATGAAATAATTCATCTGCATCTGCATCGAGTTCTTAGTGACGAGAAACAAGAAGAAAACCAGCGAGCGAAGAAGACATGACTCGGTACTCAATTTTTATTAATAGCTCTAAAATAATTGGAGTAAAATTCAAAAATAAATGTAAGACTTGCATCGCATTACGCGTGGAATTCAAGCTTCGAGTGACTAGAAATAATTATTCACAATAAAATTGGAATTCCATCCAAGGGAGAGTCTCTTTTTGATTGTGTCGTGTCGTCGTTTGGTGCGTTTGCATTCCAGAAAACGGGTTGAAGTGCTCGTTGACGGGAACAATGACAGAACGACAATGTCAACAATGCCTGCTTGCCACGCCATGCTAAGCCAGGCCAAGACACGGCCACGATAATTAATGCCACTTAAAGTACCGTGGTCGTCTTCTTTCCATTGCCGTGTCCACCTTTTTTAGCAAGGTGTTGACGGTTTGATGAATGACTTGAACTGGGTACACGTAACAGTGACAATGAAGACGCAGACGGAACGGCAGGAATTGATGATGAGGTCGCGCTTGCGTACGCGTTCGCATTCGAATTGGAATCGGAATTCAATTCATTTCCACCCAGCTTCATCTCCTCAGCAGTCGCAGCCGCATTTGCACTGTCACGACAATGAACGTCCAAGTCGGACTTCTTATAATGCCCATTTAAATCAGCGACTGTGACAGTGGTCTTCGCATTCTTTGACTTCGATTTTGACGTCGACTTCTTTGGTAAGAGTGGCTTTGTCTTTGAAGAAGACTTTGACGACTCATTCCGTTCGTCGGCGTGCGTGTGAGACTCCGTGTCGTTTTCATGGTCGTCGTAGTCGTGATCGTTCAGGGTGCCTTCTTCGCCTTGTTGCTGTTCCAGATCCGGTTCGCATTCGCCCTGGCCATCAGTCTCAGTTTTGTGGTAATAACGTCGGGCTAATCTGAATTTAAACACAATTATGCAAGCATTTGCATCAGGTAGCTGTTTTTCCCTAAATTATCACGATTTTGGGTGACCCGCCTTTGCTGCTCCTTCTTCAGAATCCAAAAACCGACTGCACTGACTAAAACAATGAGTACAGCGCCTCCGATAAGGAAAGCACTGGCCAATGGTGAGATAAATCGTGAAGATACGGGCGATGAAGACGAAGCAAGCACTTCCGTACGGTTCTTGTCCGAAGTTGTTGCATTTACAATCAATGTCCCATTGATTGAGTTTACCAGGTCTTCGTCAGTCTCTGAATCATCATCCGGGTCAAATAAATCTGGGATTGTGACTGCTGCTGTGGCGTTCACTGAATTGAAATATCGGAAGAGTTGTTTAATTAATTTAAAGTCTACCATTAAAGTGTACGGTTAACATAGATTAACATACAAACAGCGGGCGAAAATGTCCGCGCCGATGTCACACTGAAATTGGATGACAGGAAGCCACCGCCACCGCCTTTGGACTTGAACGTTGTCGTGGTTGTGGGCTTCCGCGTTGTCGTTGTGAGATCGCCTGCATTGCAAAGGTGGCTTTTGCAACACACCAAATATGGCCAGCGTTTATTCCGAAGGAGACTGGACGAAGGGAGCCGGTTTTCGCAGAGTAATGGCGTCTCGCCGCTAAAAGCGATTTATTCAAGGGTAGAATTCTTGCATATAAATTTCGTGGAATTTTACCATGCATTCCGAACTTTAAGCCTGCATCGTACCTGATGCAGCCTTTCGTAATCGAAGTAGAGCCATCGCCCCGCTCCAGGAGTTGAGTGTAGCACATTCCGTGTGTGGAACAGATCGTTGGTTCCAGTGCCATTTCGTTCGAGACGCAGTCTCTCGTGTCGCAGATGCATTTCGTTTTCTCGTGATGGAATTTTCCCGTTCCAGCTTCGGGCAACTCAGGTCCAAGTCCAAGAATCTGGCGATGTTGATGCTGCGCATTGCTCAGGAGATAGCCGCTGCTGCTGCTTTTTCGTCGCTTATCACCTCTCTTCCCAGCCGTCGTCGTTGTCTTCGTCTTTGTGGTCACCGTCGATGTGGGGACAAGAATCACTTTGTCCCTGCCGGTGCCGCCAGAAGCGATTGCAGTTGCAGCAGTCGCGTCCGCATCAGTACGCACAATAAATTCTGTGCATGAACCGAAAACAAATGGACAGAAAAGATAAACACACTTACAGTCAGTCAGTCTTGGATTAAGTCTTTGCAGTAAATGAATGAGTAATCGAGTCCCTTAATGCCTTAATGGATAGGTCATGTTTACTTTTTTGTTGATATTAAACTGAAACTTAACTTTAAGCCTGGTTGAAACAAAAGTATTAGTAAAAGCAAATAGCAAAGGCTACATACGACTTCGTCAGATCTGAAACAAAGACCACGACCACAACGACTTAAGTACCCTTTTAGTAAGCGGTGGGCAATAAAAAGGAATTCTCGAGATTGGGATTTTAAACAAGATATTTTACTTAACTTAATCTTGCTTCTGAAATGAAAAGCGAAAAGGGACCCTTTCATTGTCCAGACTGATAAACTCATGCTACGTACCTTCTTGACTGGAACTTTGCAGGGTGTTCACAAAAGGCGGAGGGCCGTAATGCTTCCTTCGCGTGCCCGCGCCTGCGCCACCTTTCCCATTCTTCGCCATACTATTTTGGATGATATTCTGCTCCACCAGCTCACGAATCTCTTGCGATGATAAATTGATCTCGTTATCATCGTCCTCATCACTGCTGCTGCTGCTGTCATCGTCATCATTTCCAGCGCCAGCCGTGTTGTCGTAATCAAACGTTCGCGTTCGTGGATGATGACTCTGGTAATAATTGGGCCCGTCCTCAGTCGAAGTAGAAGCAGAAGTTCGATCATTATCAGGAGCTGTGATAGTGATTTCGGAAGCGGCTGATGTGGCTACCGCTCCAATTAATCTCCGCACGCGGACATGATCTTCGTTCTCGTGCAGCAACTGCAAATAATGCTGACAGGTCACTTGCCTTGTAATTGTAATTGCGAGGAACAAAAGCAGAGAAATGGACCCGTCGACGCTGACCATCTTGGACTTGGCTGGCTGGTGATTGAGATCACATTTTTTTACTCGGCGCAAGTCACAACTCACATCTCACCGACCGACTTGCACCGACTTCAATTAAAGTCCCCAAGCTGCACTCCTCACTGGATTTGACAAAGTCAATGATTCTCTCAGCAGATCAATTTTCTTGGCGTATTTGGCTATTTGGCTTGGGATCAGTGCCAATAAAGTCAGACTGCTCTGCCGGCTGGCTGCGCACAAAGAATTCAACTGAAACTGAATTCAGCTTCAACTCGTGTCGTGGTGTACGCGATGATCGTTAAGGATATGACGATAATCGACCGAGGACAATAAATTATGTTTCTGATGCTGCCTCCCGTAAAGTACAAAGTGTGAGTGTGAAGGACACAGAAAGTCAAGTTCAGTAAAACCTGTTTTTGTGTTTTGTGTATCACTTTTTTTCGCGTGTAATTTGTAAACGCAAACTGCAGACAACAGGAGCAAGAAAGGAATTTTGCAAGACGAGACGACAACCAGGACCAGGACCAGGATGAAGAAAAAGAAACGATGCTGCAGCCTCAAATTCCTTCGCTGGGTGTGAGCCTGATAACAACTGAGCTGAGAACTGAAGTTCGTCGCATCCTCGCGTTGGGAGGTGTGAAGCGACACTGAATTTGCGAACGCGGCTCCGAACGTGTCTGGTCAAGCGCCTTCATTCGCAATTCTGTTCTGCGACTCATTGACTTCAAGATTTTTGGCTTTGTGCGCCATTGTCATTGTGCCATTCACTCAGTGTCCAGTCCAATCCACCGTAATTGCTGAGCAAATAAAAGTGTGGCAGGAGTAATTGTTACTTTAATGAATGTAATTTTGGGTGGGTAATTACGGCAGATTAATCCATTATTCGTATTCGTACGATTCGTAGAATGCGGCGAAAATACGCTCTCTGAGAGTCTTTGCTTTCTGGAGTGACAGAAACACCATAAGGAATACCTATGAAAATAGTTAACACGAACTGTTAGTTGCATTCAGCAGTTTTGATTTGAATTTTGGTCTTAAAAGTCGCAATTCACTTCATCTGCGACGAAACGACGACCATTCCATTAACTGACATCAAACTTACGCTTAAACTCACATTAAGTAAATAGTGGGCACGGATAAACGGTGTGAGTAATCTTCAAGTTACCAGACGAATGCAAAAAAGTGGTGCAAAAATGCAAAAATTAGCTGCTGGATGTGGGATTTGAACCCACGCACAGAGATCTGTATCGGAACTTAAGTCCGACGCCTTAGACCACTCGGCCAACCCAGCTAGTCGAAGAGTCATGTGAAAAAGAGTGCATTATGTTGTACGCTAGAGTCAGACACATGTATTTGATGGTGTTCATACCTTCCATGTGTAATTCATAGTCGTCATTGCAATTTACATTTCTCGCTCTTTGTGCACGAAGCTTGAGACAATTTTGGCAATAATGGCGCTTGCTTTGACGAATGGCGAGCTTGACTTCAAGCTTTTAGTTCATTTAGTTCACTTGCGCTCAAAGGTGGATTTGTGGAAGAAACTACTTTTTTCCAGTGAACTTTGTCCAAGAGAATTATTTCCAGACAATTTTTCCGAGACAAATGTTCCCAGCAAATTGTCCCCAAACAAATGCAGAGAATTATTCAATTCGACTTTTCACATTTTTTGCAAAATCTACTTCATTTATTCGAATTCTCATTATGATGTCTTATTTTCGTCATGTTTTGGAATAAGAATGAATCTCCTACAGCTAATTATTAAACAAGTTCATTTATACACGGAATCAATGGTCGCGTTTCCCTAATCCCATTTCGAAGGAGTCTCTCTGTCTCGAAACTATTAATATAAAGAATAGTAATACTGATAGCGAATCTTCAGCCATAAAATTTGTGCGGACGTCTTTTATATTTACAGCTTACGCGATAAGCACCATAATCACAAGCTGGACAACTCCAGTAGCTACACTTTACATTGTCTCACTCTCACTACAGTTATATCAAAGACCAGCTTTTTCTATTGACGGTTTAGTTAGGAACTGGTTGATCTTATCCGCAATCTTCTCCGGCTCATTTAAATGTACGAAATGATTTCCATCAATTTCCACAAACTCGTACGAGGCGCAATTCCTTTGGTAGACATCCATTGCTTGCCGGCAAAGATCTTCAGGCTCAAACCACGGCGCATTTTTGGCTTTGATCAATAAAATTTCGCAACGAATCTTCTCGAGAATTGCGAAACATTGTTCGTGGCTGAAGCGGGTGATGCTTGGATTGCGTAGTCTGATGTCTCTTGTGAAAGCCCATTTACCCTCTTCAAGAGGTTTTGCACCTCTAATCTGTATTAAGAAGTTTGTGTAAAGCACATGGATCTTGTCATAAATGATTATTTTAATTTTTCCCACCATCAACGTCTTGGCGGCCTCTTCGCTCAACGAATTGTACGTGGCCTTAATGAGACGATCCGTCGCATCTGCAAAAGTGTAAGATGGTGGAATAGGTTGTATTTTCTCTTCCATGGCTAAGAACTTTTCTATGCCGGTAGCCACTTGCTCCGCGTATCCTTTCCCCCCATCTCCAGTTATTGGCTTCAGCAGATCCAGCAGAATTAGACGCTCAACCTGAGAAACGATCGGATAGTCTCGGTTAGGAACTTCTGAACCAAATTCAAGTCCAGCGGTATTGATATAACTACTACTGAAACTCTCATCGGCTTGATCGGATAAAGATTTAGATTTAATTCGAAGTCTATGTTTGGTTACTTGAGAAGGAAATACTGATGCATAAATTGTGCCAAGTCCTGCACCCATGGAGTGGCCCAGCCAAGAAAATCGACTCCATTTAAAGTAATTTGTAATCCGCTTTAAAGCAATGAGAGAATCCTGCTATAAACAAAACACAATTAAATTAAACTTGAATCGTCCTCCCCATCGATATCGAAGAAGGAATGGTTTCTGAATTACGTACAGTGTAATTATAAGGTAGTCCACTGGGTAAATGTGAACTGAGCCCATGACCAGGCAGGTCCACAGCCACAAAGTAGAGTGATTTTGATAACAAGGGGGCCAGTTTGTCAAAAGTTCCAGCATTGTCCATCCATCCATGCACGGCAAGGACGGGTGACCCATTTGGATTGCCGTAAGCTTTGGCTATACGAGAAAGAGAATCGATAGGGTCAAAGATAATCTGAAACAGGTCAAACAGGCTTGTCACTTCAAGAGTACCTGCAATGTGGCCCCAAGGAGTAGGAATCTGAATCTCCTCAAAATCAACTCCGTCGTTGCAAGACTTCACCGGGGAAACAATTCCATTTAACTGATGTCCATTGACCGGCTTGGCGTCTTCATTAGCAGTGTGTCCGTTAATCCCATTATCGAGCTTAGTTGAAGACATGATTTTGGCAGGTGGATTGGATTTCCAATAACTAAAAGAGATAGATACCAGTTGGGAGATTCCGCTGAAGTGAAGAAACAGTTAATTGCCTTCTTACGTAACTTACCTTTTGCCGGATGTTTTAATCTCACGAACAATCTCAAACGGAAATTCACCTGAACTTGAGTTGACTAACTTTATTCTCAGCCGTCTGTATGCAAGTCTGTGTGCTAAGTGCTAAAATAGTTCGGCTATCGAAACACACGTGATGGGATTGTGTCTGATGTCTGCTGTCTGCTTCTCTCCTCACCTAAAGCAGCTGAACGAATAAATTGCATTTCTGAGTCAACGGTGAATCACATTACGTAGAATCAGGTTGTACTGCGATCCGACTCAGAACACGAAATTCGCAAAATGTTATAATGCTCTGGCTACTTGTGTAAATTCCCTTTGTATTGAAAATGCTGTCTCAAAAAATACATAAATACGGGCAGAACGCGATCATTCGATGGTACAGGTTCAAAGTCTAAAGTGCGTCAAGCCACATATGATTTTCTCCTTTGTAAAAGCGAAAGCGCTGCCTTGGACTTTGTCTCCAAATAACTGCATTTGTTTGCCAACAGATTCATTGCTCAGTTTGGTCATGCGAGCCACACGCCACAGCGCATGCATTTAAGACTTAAATGACAACTGATGGATGGACGAGACTCCAAATTCGGGAGCTGGTGCTGACGTTCTGACACGATCTTAACGGCGATGTGATGAAACGAGACGGCAGAAGTTTGTCTGGTAATGCGGCGCCAAATTCCGTGAAGGAGGTGAAGGGCTCTTTTCATGATTTTCACCCGCGTTGCTTTCACTCTGGTTGCGTTTGGAATTAGGCGAACATGGAACATTTCCGGAATCGACGGTACAGGACGCCAAACCGCTAATCAGTCGAATTCTACGTGCAACTTTCAAGAATCATGATGCTAGGAATAGCAGAAAGCATAAGCATAATTCTTAAACCTTAAGAATGATGTTAATTAATTTTATGAACGAAATCAGTCAGTACGTCCGAGAACGCCACGACGACGACAAAATCACGCGCTCTGGTTGGCGGATAATTTTCCTCGTGACGCCCGAGCGACGGGTGTGAGAATGACACGCCGACAACGACGGTTAACGGTTACATGCAAGGAAAACAACACTAATCGCCGGCGCCTGGAGCAATTTTCTTTAGGCCGTCCTAGCGACATACACTGGGCGACACAAATATTCGTACCGTTACGAAATTTCCCAAAATTGTGTACAGACGACGCGTGGAATGACTTGGGCGAGCCAGCGTTATATATTTTTAGAGAGAATTAAATAGGTTTCGAGTTTATTTCATCATTTGGCCTTGAGTAATACACTAATGTACAAAATTATATTGAAGTATGAAAACTGTCGTGACAAAAGTATTCGTACGATTTAACAAAATTGTATTTACAGTAGGATAACTTAAACAATGGAATGATTTGAGCTACCTAGAATAGTAGAATAGTGGTTTTTCTCAGTTCCCTTTTCAAGTGGTCCCATAAATCTTCGATTGGGTTGACATCTGGTGACTGTGCGACCCATTCTAATGTTGCAATTCTGGCCTGTTTCAAATAGTCTCGGGCGATTTTAGAGGTGTGCTTGGGGTCGTGATCCTGCTGGAAAAGAAACCGCCGGCCCAAACCCAATTTATTTGCCGAATCTTTGATGTTGCGCTCCATTATGCCTTTGTAGTACACTGCGTTTATCTTTACATCGATAAATTCAATATTCCCGACACCGGCAGCAGTGAAGCAACTCCACACCATTACAGACCCACCCCCGTGCTTCACAGTAGGGAGCAGATTCTTCGGACTAAGGGCTTCACCATTCTTCCTGAACACCATTTTATGTCTATCAGGCCCAAATAAGTTGATTTTCGTCTCATCTGACCACAAAACGGACTCCCAGAACGATTTCGGCTGGTTCACGTACTTCCTCGCGAATTCCAATCTTTTACGTTGATTAACTTTACTGAT